>PVKS010036977.1:0-18957 GCA_004027875.1 Aplodontia rufa
ACACACACACACACACACACATATGCACCAGAGCTTTATGATCTGGGTTGGTTCCATAATTTAACTCTTGTAAATTGAGCTGCTATGAACATATATTGCTGTGTCACTGTAATGTGCTGATTCTAACTCCTCTGGGAAAATACTCAGAAGAGGGAGAGCTGGTTTGTACAGTGGATCCAACCCTAATTTTTTGAGGAGTCTCCACATTCCTTTCCAGAGTGGCTGTACCAGTCTGCAGTTCCACCAACAGTGTACTAGTGTTCCTATCTCCCCACAACCCCTCTAGCATCTGTTATTGTTTATATTCATCATCTTTGCCAATCTCACTGGAGTGAGGTAAAATCCTGATGTAGTTTTGATTTTACATTTCTCTGATTACTAGTGATTTAAAACAGTTTCTCATGTATTCATTGGCTTGCTTGATTTCCTCTGTTGAAAAGTTTCTGTTTAGCTCTCTGGCCCATTTATTGATTGGATTGTTTATGTTTTTGATATTAAGGGGTTTTTTGGCATTTCTTTGTAAATTTTAAGTATTAGACCCCTGTCAGAGGAATCACAAGCCATGATTATCTCCTGTTCTGTAGGTTGTCTCTTGACAGTTTTGACCAGTTCCTTTGCTGAGTAAAAGCTTTTTAGTTTAATGAAATCCCAGTCATTGATTCTTGACTTTAATTCTTTCACTTTGGAAGTCTTGTTGAGAAAGTTGTTGCCTTATATGCTGGAGTATTGGTTCTAATTTTTCTTCCAGCAGTGGTATGGTAGCTGGTTTAATTTCTAGTTCCTGATGCATTTTTTTTTTTTTTAAAGAGAAGGACAGTGACAGAGAGAGACAAAAGAAACAATTTTTATTGAGTTTTTCATATGGCTTTCATTGCTCTGACACTTAGTTGTGTATGTGGGTGCTGGGGTTTGAACCCATGTACTCACACATGCCAGGCAAACGCCATTACTGCCGAGTCACGGCTCCAGCCCCCCTTGATCCATTTTGATTTGATTTTTGTTCAAGGTGAAAGAGAATCTAATTTCAGCTTCCTGCAAAATGCCTGTCCAGTTCGTTCAGCACTGTTTGTTGAATAGACTGTCTTTCCTCCAAGTTATATTTTGACCCCCTTTGTCAAAGATCAGATGTTTAAACATACTAATGTTTAGTATGTCTTCTGTTCTACTCCATTGGTCTTCATTTCTGTTTTCATACCAGTACCATGCTGCTTTGGTTACTATAGCTCTATAGTATAATTTTAGGTCTGGTTTTGCAAAACCACCTATTTCGTCTTTCTTGCTTAGTAAAGTTTTGCCTATTCTGGGTTTCTTATTCCAAATGAATTTGAGAATTGCTTTTTCTATATCTGCAAAGAATGGCATTGAATCTTCATGGGGATTGCATTCGATCTGTATAGTGCTTTTGGCAGAATGGCCATTTTAATTCTATTAATTCTGCCTAACCAAGAGCATGGAGCATCTTTCCATCTTCTTAGATCTTCTTCATTTTCTTTCTTCAGTGATTGATAATTTTCATTGCAGAGGTCTTTTACTTCCCTTGTTAGATTAATTCCCAAGTATTTTATTCTTTTTGAGGATATTGTGAATGGGACCAATTTCCTGATTTCTTCTGCCCTATTATTGTTAGTGTATAGGAAAGGTATTGATTTATGGGTGTTGATCTTGTAGCCCGCCACTTTGCTAAATCTGTTTATAAGCTCAAAAACAGTTTTCTGATGGAGTTTTTTGGATCTTTCAGATATAGGATCATGTTTTCAGCAAAAAGGGTTAGTTTGATTTCCTCTCTTCCTATTTTTATCCCTTTTATTTCCTTCTCTTGCCTAATTGCTCCAGCTAGACTCTAGGACTTTATTGAATAAAAGTGGTAAGAGCAGACAGCCATTATCTTGTTCCAAAGTTTAGTAGCAGTACTTTCAACTTTTCTCTGTTTAGTGTTATATTAGGTGAGAATTTGTCAGGTGAGAATATGGCCTTTCCATAGTTAAGACCTTTGATCCCTATCTTCTCTAGAGTTTTGAGCATAAATGGGTGCTGGATTTTATCGAAGGCCTTTTCTGCATCAATTGAGATTATCTTATGGTTTTTGTCCTTGATTCTGTTTATGTGATGAATTACATGTATTGATTTGTGAATGTTGAACCAGCCTTGCATACCTGGCATGAAGCCCACTTGATTGTGACAAGTTACCTTCTTGATGTGTTTATTTTATTTTATTTTTTTGTGTGTGTGTGAGAGAGAGAGAAAGAGAGAATCAATTTTTATTTAGTTTTTCATTTAGCTTTTATTGCTTTGACACTCAGTTGCGTACATGGTTCTGGGTTTTGAATATGCCAGGCAAGTACTGTAACCACTGAGCCACCACTCCAGCCCTCTTCTTGATGTGTTTTTGAATGTGGCTTTTGGAACCTTATTAAAGATTTTGTGTTGATGTTGATCAGGTATATTGGTTCCTTTTATTAATCAAATCAGATAATTTGTTCTAGATTTTTTTTCATCCTATTCCTTGTCCATGGTCTCCTTGGTTAGGAGAGTTGTGGGTTTGAGGTGAAACTTTTCTAGTTTGATTCCTCATCTTTGAAAAGCTTCTCCTGGATCTTTGAATTGAGTTCCTTGTGTGGAAGTAAGGCAAGTCTCAGGTTGTGTCTTCCTTGCAGGTCAAAGGGTTGGGTCAGACATCACTTCTCTGATGATCACTTTCTTCCAGAAAGCTGTTTCTGCCTGGAGCCTTGTTTTGTTGCACCTTTTAGATCTAGGTTCCAGGTCTCAGATTTGGAACCTGGTGGGGTTGCTGAGCAGTCTGCTGGGTTGTTGCAGGTATGTGGCAGGGGTGGATCACTATGACCCAGGATCCTTGGTGGAGGGGAGGTGCCCAGTATATCTGGATCTGGTGGGTATGCACAGCAGCTGGGCAGTGTCCTGGTGTGGGGTCCTCAGGGAAATTCAACTGTTTTGGAGAGGCATATTCTGTAGATGTCAGTTAGATCCATTAGATTTATAGTGTTGCTCAGATTGGAGACAAAACATATGTATTGATTTTATGTTTTGGTGACCTGTCTATTGGTGATAAGGGTGCTTTGAACTCACCCAGTATGGTTGCATTGGGGCCTATGTAGGATTTAATGTCATGGAGTATTTTTTCCGTATGATTAGGTGTATTGATATTTGGGACATAAATATTTACTATTGTTTTATCTTTTTGTTGTATTGTTTCCTTTAGTAGGATGTATTGGCCTTTGTCTCTTCTGATTAATTTTTGTTTGTAATCTGCTTTGTCAGATACGAGAATAGCTGTCCCTGCTTATTTTCTTGGACCACATGCCTGAAATGTTTTTTGCCACCCTTTTGCATTCAGTCCGTGGCTATCTTTCCTTTAAGATGAGTCTCTTGAAAACAGCATATTGTTGGATCTTGTTTTTTGATCCACTCTGCTAATCTGTCTTTTAATTGGAAAGTTGAGACCATTAGCATATAACATTAGTGTGGATATGTTTTTCTGGTTTTGTGGACATTTTTATTTTTTGCAATATTTTATCCTGTCTTGATTCTCATTTAGTTTATTATTCTTCTATTGAATTATTTCTGTTTGGGAGCTTTGAGAATTGTTTTTATTTCTTCTATGTGCAGTTTACCTTTGAGTGTTCTTAATCATGCTGAATTGGTGTTCATGGATTCTTTTGGCTTATTCTTTTTGTGGAAAGTTTTTATTTCCCCTTGAATTTGATACTGAGCTTTTTTCTGGATATAGTAACCTTGGCTGACAATTTTTTTTTTTTTAGAGTTTGGAATATCTCATTCTAGGTCCTCTTTGATTTTTATGGTCTAAGCTGAGAAATCAGAAGTGAGCCTTCCAGGTTTTCCTGTAAACATGATCTGATGTTTCTCGCTTGCAGCTTTTAATATTCTTTCTTTTTCTGTGTTATGCACTTTTATTTACTCTCACTATTTTCCTGTACCTCATTGTTTTTCTTCGCTTATACATTGAGAGCAGTTGGTAAGAATCCCATCGTATCAACACTGCAACAGGCCTTTGTGATCCATTCACTTTTTTTTTCAATTTTATTTATTTATTTTTTTTATTAGAAGAATATAGAAATACAGTTGAGGGGGAAACATTATCAGAACATTAGCAATCAATAAGAAATAAATTCTGATTCTCTGTTGAAATACTTTGTCTTTTTTTTTGCTTTCTTCAGCACTAATATGCTACTTTGACATCTTTGCTAATTCCAGTATCTTGATCTTCTTGGGTCTATTTTTGAGTTTGTGGTACTTTCCAAGTTATTTTTTTCTGAATTTTGTTTTTGCTTCTTGAACCAGTAAATGCTATCCAAAATAAATGGCAGATAGTAAAAATAGTTATCATTTTCTCTGTGCTCCTCCTCTGTAGGGACAATCCACTGAACAAACTTACTCAGAGATTCTCTGTAGATCTGAGTTATGTCCAAGGGATTCAGCTAGATGGGAGACCCTATAGCATCTAGAGGTGACTAGGTTAAGGAAATGGTATAGTATGTGGGATGAAGAAACACCACCTAGGATAAAAGCCTACCCCAAAGAGTGGGGTGTCTGAAATGTTTACATTTCTTTCTTTAGCCTCAAATAATGACATTTATTCAAATAAAAAATTAAAAACATTTCAAAGTTGCTTTCCCTTCCCCCTTTTATTATCCTTAAAGTCCATATCCAGGATTGCATACTGGCTAGGACTTCATGGTAAGGCAGCTTTTAAGTATGATGTCAGCAACACCAAGAGGCATCTCCTCAGTGGAATTATCCTAGAATGTCACGATGTCTCCAAAATCCTCTTGTTCCATTAATAGCCACATTGTCACTGCCAAAATGTATATAGCAAAACCAAATATTTAGGTATAGCTTTCTCCATTGGTAAGAAAGTCATAGTTAGTGACTAAAGAAAACTGTTGCACGTTGATGTGTCTGGCCAGTGGTAGCCAATATTCTGCTAGAACCTTAATGGAACTCCCTCACAATCATGTCTTGTACTTTTGGTCTTTATCTCCATGCATGGCAGAGACCAAGGAAGTCTTGAGCATGTATCTTCTTAGTGAGCAATCAACCTTCCTTGAAGTGCTGATAAAGATGCCTGCCTGGTTGATGGTCAGTGTGTCCAGCTTCCACTCTTCTTCATTCTGTGTTGATGGAGAATTGGCTGATACCCCCCCAGGGTAAACTATTCCTTTTATAAGGAATCAGAATGGGGTTCCTCATGAACTTTTTAGTCACCTTAAGCACCTCAGAAGAGTTTGTTGTAGATCTGATCCTTGAATCTATATATTTTTTTGGTACGAAGGATTGAATACAGGTGCACTGAACCACTGAATCACATCCCCAGACCAATTATAGTTCTTATTTTGAGTCAGGATCTCACTGCATTGCTTAGGACCTTGCCTAGTTGTTGAGGCTGGATTTGAAATTATGATCCTCTAGCCTCAGCCTCCTGAGCCACTGGGGTTATAGGCATGTATCACTATGCCTACCTTAATCCTTCAATCTATAGCTTTTAATATTTTATCATTTTCATCCAATACAAACATCTTAGTATTAGCCAGGTATCTCTAGTTAAGCCTATCACATATTCAGTCAGGGGTACCCATAATGATATGGGCACTGTCCATCTGTAGCTTCTGAACCTCAGCACACATGTTGATGCTTCCAGTGCAGGTGTGACCAGAGGTATTTATACAGCCATGGCCACCTTCTATCTTCTGATCCAATTCTTGAGTGGATACCAGGACCAAAGCCTGTGTGGCCTTCAGATCCAATGCAGTTTTCTATAGAATTGATACAGCAGATGTCATCATTTTTCCAGTCCCTGAATGAGCTTAAACATTCATGTTAAATATCACGTTAAAACTCTTAATTCAAAGAGTTATGACTTGCTGTTGGATGGCAGAGAGCCTTACAAAGCCATAGGTGTAGATGCCACAAAGAAGGGACGCTGAGAGATTCATGTCATCTAAGCTGTCAATACAGAATCACAACAGACCCACTCCATGGCATATTATTATGAAAATGCCTAACATATAGAATAAAGATGGAATTTTTTCAACCTGGAAGAAAAAAAGGACAAGTCACATTTACAGGTAAACCAATCCCGATTTCAACTGACTATTCAACTCAGACCCTAGGAGAGCTTGAAAAACATATACCAAGCTCTAAAAGGTAATGGATGCCAACAAAGAATACTATGCCCTGCAAAATTAAGCTTCAGAATTGAAGATGAAATAAAAACCTTCCATGATAAACAGAAGCTAAAAGAACTTAGAACTAGAAAACCTGTTATGAAACATGCTCAATAAAGTATTTCATGAAGAAGAAATGAAAATAAAAGTGATAATCATGATAGACATTCACAGAAGAGTAAGAGAGAATCAATTCCAATTTAAACACCAGAAATAAATCAAATGACAGGAAATAAAAATCATCTGTCAATAACAACATTAAATGTAAATTGTCTAGGGGCTATAGCGGTGGCTCAGTGGTTATAGAACTTGCCCAGCACGTGCTAGTGTGTGACTTCAAACCCCAGCACCATGTACAAGTGAAGTCTCAGAGCAACAAAAGCCACATGAAAAACTAAATAAAATTGATTCTCTTCTTCTCTCTCTTCTCTCTCACTGTCCCTCTCTGTTTAAAAAAAAAAAAAATGTAAATGGTCTAAACTCTTCAACCAGAAAACATAGGTTGGCAGACTGTATTGAAAAACAAGATCCAACAATATGCTGCCTGCAAGACACATACTTCACAGGCAAAGACAGTCTGTAGACTGAAGGTGAGGGGATGGGGAAAAACATACCATGCACATAATTCACATGTCAGATAAGGTGAACTTCAAGCCAAAATCAATCAGAAGAGATAAAGTCATTTCATATTACTCAAGGGAATCATACAACAACAGAATGTAACAATAATATCTGTGCCCCAAACAGTGGATCATCTACATAACTCAAGCAATCCCTCCTCAATTTTAAGAACCAGTTCTATCACACTACAGTAATTCTGGTGATTTTAACATTCCTCTTTCATCACTGGATAGATCAGCTAAATAAAAACTAAGTAGAGATGTTAGAGAACAAAACTATACAATTAATAATTTGGACCTAACAAATATGTTTAGAATATTTCATCCATCAATATCTGAAAATGCTCTCCTCTCAGC
This sequence comes from Aplodontia rufa, assembly GCA_004027875.1. Lineage (NCBI taxonomy): Eukaryota > Metazoa > Chordata > Mammalia > Rodentia > Aplodontiidae > Aplodontia > Aplodontia rufa. Next base: position 7,178 of record PVKS010036977.1, read on the forward strand.
AGCACATGGAACATTTTTTAAAATAGATCATATTCTAGGACACAAAGCAAATCTTAGCAAGTACAAAAAATTAGAGATAATACCTTGCATTCTAACAGATAATACTGGAATGAAACTAGAAATTAACAATAAGATAAAAAAAAAGAAACTACTCTAATACCTGGAGATTGAATAATACATTCTTTTTTTTTTTTTGAGAGAGGGACAGTAAGAGAAAGGGAGAGAAAGAAAATCAATTTTATTTATTTTTTTCATCTGATCTTTGTTGCTTTGACACTTTGTTGTATACGTGGTGCTGGGGTTCAAAACCCCATGTTTTTGCACATACTAGGCAAGGTCCGTAACCACCAAGCCACTGTTCCAGCCCCTAAATAACACATTCTTTTTTTTTTTATTAGATGGATATAGAGATACAATTGAGGGGGAAACATTATCAAACATTCAAGAGCCAGTGTATATATACTTAGTTATCCAGGACTAATGCCATATCAGGGATGTCCAGCTTGGGTTCCCCCTGTTGCTGTTTCCCCCAGAAGAACTCCTGAGTTAAATGGATATCTCATGTAGGACAGAGATCTCCTTCTGAGATGATTCCCCCATATTCCCATCCTCTTAGTCTCCTAGGATCTCTTCCTACCCCCTCCCCCCGCAGCCCCCTCTCTACGCCTTCAAGTGTCCTAGGGAGTCGTCTCCCTGTTGCGTTGAGAATCATACAATTTGAAGTTATTATTAGCTTAGCCGTCTAACATACTGCTTCCCCATGTATTCTAGCTTCCACTAAATAATACATTCTTGAATGATGATTGGATAACTGAAGAAATCAGGGGAGAAATTAAAAAATATCTGGAGATACATGAGAACAGTGATAGCATATATCAAAATCTGTGGGACAGTATGAAGGCAGTTCTGAGAGGAAATTTCATAGCCTTAAACTTATTCATTAAAAGAATTGAAGTACACAGAATAAATAACCTAACAGTTTGTCTCAAGGCCCTAGAAAAAGATCAAACCAACACCAAAATCAGAAGAAGACAGGAAATAATTAAAATCAGTGCTGAAATCAATGAAATTGAAACTAAGAAAAAAAATTTAAAAATCAGTGAAACAAAAAGTTGTTTTTTATGAAAGGATTAAAAACTGATAAACCATTAGCCACACTAATGAAAATAAAAAGAGAAAAACTCAAATTATTAAAATTTGAGATGAAGAAGGAAATATCAATACAGATATTTCTGAAATCCAAAAGATAATCAGAAAATATTTTGAGAATTCATACTCCCAACAAGCTAGAAAAACTTGAAGTTATGGACAAGTTCCTAGAGAGAGATGATCTACCCAGATTGAACCAGGAGGAAGTGGAAAACTGAAACAGATCAGTTTCTAGTAATGAAACTGAAAGAGCCATCAAAAGCTTTCCAGCAATGAAAAGCCCAGGACTAGATGGATTCTCAGCCAAGTTCTACCAGACCTTTAATGAAGATCTAATACCAATTCTCCTTAAATTATTTCATGAAATAGAAAATGAGGGAACTCTGCCAAATCCATTCTACGAAGCCAGTATCGCCCTGATACTAAAACCAGACAAAGACTCATCAAGACAAATTCAGACCAATATCTTTGATGAACATAGATGCACAAATTCTTAATAAAATATTGGCAGAACTCATACAAAATGCATTGAAAAGATGGTGCACCATAATCAAGTGGGATTCATCCCAGGGATGTAAAGTTGATTCAGTATATGGAGATCAGTAAAAGTAGATTTAAAAGCAAGAATCACATGATCATCTCATCAGTTTCAGAACAAGCATTTGACAAAGTACAGCACCCATTCATGTTTAAAATGCTAGAAAAACTAGGGATAGAAGGAGTTTACTTCATTGTAAAGGCTATGTATGATAAACCCAAGGCCCACATTATTCTGAATGGAGAAAAACTGAAAGCATTTCCTCTACAAACAGGAACTATACATGAATGCCATTTTCACCACTCCTATTCATCATAATCCTTGAAGCCCTAGCCAGAGCAGTTAAGCAAGAGAAGGAAATTACAGGGATACAAATAGGCAAGGAAGAGCTCTAATTATCTCTGTTTGCTGATGACATGATTATATATTTAGAAGAACCAAAAACTCCAACCAGATTTCTAGAGCTCATAAATGAATTCAGCAAGGTAGCAGGATACAATATCAATATTCACAGATCAATCAAGCTCCTTTATTCCAATGATCAACTCACTGAGAAAGAAATTAGGAAAAATCTCATTCATAATAGCCTCAAAAAAAAATACTTAGTAATCAGTCTAACAAAAGACAATGAAAACTATAGAACTCTCAAGAAAGAAACTGAAGAAGACCTTAGAAGATAGAAAGACCTCACATGTTCTTAGATAAGCAGAATCAATATTATCAAAATGGCCAAAATGGCCATGTTACCAAAAGTGCTGTGCAGATTCAATGTGATACCCATCAAAATTGCAACAGCATTTTCACAGAATTAGAAAAAGCAGTCATGAAATTCATTTGGCAGAGTAGCCAAAGTAATCCTTAGCAAAAAAACTGAAGCTGGAGGAATCGCAATACTGGACTTCAGATTACACTACAGAGCTATAATAACAAGAACAGCATGGTACTGGCACCAAAACACACATGAAGACCAATGGTCCAAAATGTAAGTTGGAGAAAGTGGTGCTGGGAAAACTGGAAATCCATATATTGTAGAATGAAATTTAACCCTTATCTCTCACTCTATACAAAACACAAAAGTGGATCAAGGATCTAGGAATTTGGCCAGAAACCCTGTACCTACTAGGAAAAAATTGGAGGCCCAACACTCCAACATGTTGGCTCAGGAACTGACTTCCTTAGCAAGACTCCCAAAGCACAAGAAATACAGTTAAAGATGAATAAATAGGATGGTATCAAATTGAAAATCTTACAGCAAAGGAAACAACAATGTGAAGAAAGAACTTACAGAGTGGGAAAAAAAAAATATTTGCCACCTGCCCTTCAAATAGGGCATTAATCAGGATATACAAAGAACTCAAAAAATTTAGAACCAAAAACACAAATAACCTAATCCATAGATGGGCAAAAGAATTAAACACTTTTTTTTAAACAATCAGTTTATTAAAACAGTTGACTTAGGTATCTTCAATGGTGACTTCAGCCTCCACTCCTGGCTCAGTAATGATGGAGGTAATCTGCTTAACAATCTCAGAAGGACTGTGCAAGTCAGTGAGTGGCATGCGATTCTCATCTGGAAATGATCCTATGTCTTGGAACCTTCACCACAAGCTGGTTTTTCTTGTAGTGATTCTCAAAGTCTTAGGCATGTGAACAGGTCCTTTCACTTTGAGATTCTTTTTCCTTTCCTCTGATCAAATCAGCGCACACTTTCTCCAATGACTCCACATTGAGGCTGGTTAGGATAATTCTAATTGGATGAATTGCCACTTGCAGTTCCATGAGTGCCTTTCCTATATCTTTAAATGCATGACTGTGGTGTGGCTTCCTAACCGACTTACTCTTCGATGAGAGAGAACAGCAGTGGAGCAGGAGCTGGCGGAACAGTGATCCACTGCACCCAGAACCTCATCGCTCTCAGAAAGGAATTAAACACTTTTTGAAAGAAGAAATGCAAATGGTCAATAAATGTATAAAAACATGTTCAACATCTCTAGCGATTAGAGAATTGCAAATTAAAACTACACTGAGATTTCATCTCATCCCAGTCAGAATGGTAATTGTCAAGAATGTGAACAAAAATATTGGCAAACATGTGGGGGAAAGGATATACTTATACATTGTCAGTGGGATTACATATTGGTACAGCCAATCTAGAAAATAGCGTAGAGATTCCTCAAAAAGCTAGGAATCGGGGCTGGAGTGGTGGCTTAGCAGTTACAGTGCTTGCCAGCTTGTGTGAGGATGTGGGTTCCAATCCCAGCAGCATGTACACAATGAAGAATCAACAACGAAAGCTACATGAAAACCTAAATAAAATTGATACTTTCTCTCTCCCTCTCACTGTCCCTCTCTCTTAAAAAAAATAAAATAAAGCTAGGAATGGGGAGCTGGAGCAGGGAATGGCTCAGTGGTTACATACTTGCTTGTCATGCCCAAGGACATGGGTTTGAACCTCAGCACCACATACATAGCAAAGTGTTGGGGCAGTGAAAGTCACGTGAAAACTAAAGTTGATTCTTCCCCCCTCTCTTAAAATAAAAAAAAAAAAGCTAGGAATGGAACCACCATTTGATCCAGTATATCCCAAAGTATATATCCAAAGGATCTATAATCAGTATACTACAGTGATGCAGCCACATCATTTTTTAGAGCAGCACAGTTCATAATAACTAAGCTATGGAACCAGTTAAGGTACCCTTCAATAGATGAATGGATAAAGAAACTGTGGTATATATGTGCAATGGAATATTACTCAGCCGTAAAGTGGAATGACTTTATCGCATTTGCTAGCAAATGGATAGAACTTGAGGATACCATGCTGAGTGAAATAATCCAGTGTCAAAAAGCCAAAGGTCAAATGTTCTCTCTGCTATGTGGAAGCTAACACAAAATAAGGAAAAGAGGACTAGACAAAGGGAAGGGAAATTAAGCGACAAGGGATGAGATAAGGAAAAGTTCATGGAATGAATCAGACTTAATTTTCTTAGGTTTATATGTGAACATAGTATAGTGAATTTCTTTTTTTTTTTTTTTTCTTTTTTGTGCACCGTTCCTGGAGGTACTGCAGTACCACGTGGATGCATGGAGTGGATGGAGCAAGCTCCTATTCCATCTCCCTGCTCCAAAAATCCATTCAATATATTGTCCTCGGATAGAGGACATATCAGATGTTAAACCGATAAGAACAGATACCACACTTGATCTTAGCCAAAAGGCTGAGAAGCGATAGTAGTATAGTGAATTTCATCAGCATGTAATTAAACAAGACACTAATTTGCAAAAAAAAAAAACCAGTAGAGGAAAGATAATGGGGAAGAATATTGGGAACTGAGTTACATGTGCTTTTATGATTATGTCATTGCTTATTCTAATGACATGTATATCTAAAAAGAATGGGGTGGGAGGAAGAGAGGGCATGCTGTAACTCTGTGGACCTAATTAGAACAAATTATACTCTATGCTTTTATAATTATGTCATTGTATATTCTTTTAACATATAGATCTAAAAACAACCAATAAAAAATTAAAAATCAATCTTCATTCCAGTTACTCTCAGTGATGCCTTCAGGCTCCCTAAGGCTATTGTTTCTGGATTGGGAATCCTGGTTTGCAGATATGATCTTTATAAACTTATTGACTCCTTTATCACTCAAGTATTGATCAGTTTCCTATTCTCCCTATTTATTTTTAATTGTAAGTTAGACATTATAGATGATACATTGTGGATATATTATGAGAGAACTTCTGCAGGGAGTGTTGAACTTTGTTCTGATAGGAGGTTAAATTGTTGGAGAATAACCTTGACTCTGTTGAGACTTTGTGTCAGCAGTGTTTACTGTGAGAGTATTTCACTTTTGCATTTAGTCTAAAGGCATAGTCGTAGGTCTAAATATTTGGGGTGATCACTTAGGTCTCTCATTTGTCTGAATCCAGGAATGTTAGCATTTTCTTACCACCAAGACCCCTCTCAAATCTCTGTCCAGTACTTAACCCAGTATTCATTCCCAACTAGCGTCTTTGAGAGTTATACCCTGTATATGTGCAGATTAGGTGTCCAGGGCAACCATGCTACACATTCTTAGGCTATATTCTGGCTGCTTCCTTTTTCTCTAACACCCTGTTCGCCGTATCCTACCTAAGAAGCTTCAAACCCTGACCTCTCTCTCTTCTTTTTTTTTTTTTTTCTTTTCCCAGAGAGATCATTGCTTTCCTCTCAAATTTTACTTTACTTTCAGTGTGGTTTATATGGAAAACATCTCCAGGGAGAAGTCAGGGTGAATGCAGAAGGTCACCTTTCCTTGACTTAGGGATATTTTTTTTTATCCATTCCCTGAAAGATCTTGTTTTATTTATTTATCTGTTTTAATTTTGTTTATGGAGGGGAATAATTTTGATATCAACTACTTTGTTATGACAGAAATTAAAAGCCTCCTGATGTTTTCTTTTAAAAATTTCCTAAACAATAGCTGGGCATAGTGATGCACCCCTGTAATCCCAGCAACTCCAGAGGCTGTGGCAGGAGGACTGCAAATTTAAGACTAGGCTTAGCAGCCTAGCCAGGCCCTAAGCAACATAGTGAGATCCTGTCCCAATAAAACACTGCTGGGGCTGGGCACAATGGCACACACCTGTAATCCCAGCAGCTCAGATGGCTGAGGCAGGAGGATCACAAGTTGAAAGGCAGCCTCAGCAACTTAGTGACGTCTAAGCAATTGAGACCCTGTCTCAAAATAAAAAGGCCTGGTGACATGGTTCAATGGTTGAGCACCCCTGGGTTCAATTCCTGGTACAGGGGGGAAAAAAAAGGCTTGGGGCTGGAGCCAAGGCTCAGCAGTTGGAGCAATTGCCTGGCATGTGCAAGGACCCAGGTTCAAACCCCAGTACCACATACACAACTAGATGTCAAAGAAGCAAAGGCCACAGGGAAAAATAAATAAAATTGATTCTCTCTCTCTCTCTCTCTCTCTCTTGCCCTCGCTCTCCCTCTCTCCCTTTTTATCTTTAAAAAATAAATAAAAGGCTTGGGATTGGCTCAGTGATAAAGCACCACTGGGTTAAATCCCCAGTATCCCAAAATAAAACAAATAAAAATATGTCAAATGTTTGATAAGTTAACTAAATTTGATAATATTTAATACTCCAGGATTAAAAAGTTATAATATAGAGTAATTGAATTATAAGTTTACTTAAAATTTTTTTTTATTTTTCCTAGACATCACTTAGTGCTCTTACCCAATTGATGAAAAAGATGCCCCATTTACGTAAACAGATAACTAAGGTAAGCTATATTGTATGTAAAGTGTTTTGTTATTACTAGTTTTTTCGTTTATTCTCCTCTAAAACTTTACTTTAGAACTGAGAAATATCCCGGTATCTAACTTTTTTCTACATATTATTTAGATTTATTCAAATCCAGCTTAAACTTTGTCTTTATCTTGAATAAACAGAATAATTTTAGTATTTATCAACTTCATAGGAATTCAGCACTAGATTGACCGGTGGTTGTTATTTTACATGTAATTTTATATTAGTAGCTATATGTCAGTAGATTAAAGAGATTTAAGCTGTGGCATCAGATAAATTTTTTTCTTCCTATTGCTTCTTACAAATCACTATCAGAATAATCTTCATTTGTTTTCATCCTATTGTACCCTAATCAAGAACCAATGAAACCTTTTCTGTTGGTCTTTAAGACTTCTCTGTATTTTTTTCTACCTTATTATTTATTATTCTCAAGCTTATCACAAATCCATTCTGTTTTTTGTTGATTATCCTTTATTTTTTTCCCTCAACCATCTAGTCATTAATCTCATCTTTATCTTCTGTATGAAATCATAGTGTGAGGTAGGCAGGCATTATCCCCATTGTGCAGATGGGGAAACTGAAGCTAGGAAGATGTGGTGGTAGGCTTGAATCCAGCATGGTCTGACTGCAAGGTGCTCCTGGGCCTCAGAGGACCATGCCAGGTGCTGGCAGGCTGTGGAGATGGTTGGGGCAGTCAGGGATCTTGATCATGCTGTGCTTGGCATGCAAGCCCAGGCACAAGCAGCACAGGTCAGAGCTGCTCTCATTGCAGCAGAAATCCAAGTGCAGCCTTTGCAACGTGTGTCAGTGTGCTACCACAGCTGAATTATTCCCTATTGATCATGTTAATTAGTATTTCCTTTCTTGAACAATTGCACTCATTTATAGTTTATATCATCTTTCACATAAGCCCGTATTTTCCTTCAGTATTTCTTTCAATATTAAAGTTTGACAAAGAGTAATTAAAATGGTTGAAAAGATTGATTTTTTCTGTTTTTCAGCAAGTTGTCCATCTTAATATAGCAGAAGATTGTATGAATAAGTTCAAGCTTAATATAGAAAAGCTCTGTAAAACTGAACAGGTATGAACAAAGTTAGAAATACCTATGTTTATAGATTTTCAGAATAAACTTTGTAAGTCAAAAGGTAATATTTTGCTGAATACAATGACTGATTTTCACAAAATGAGACTCTTCGAAGGAGACCAACATACACAGCCATGTGAATACATTATTTCCCACTAGTGTTATTCAACTCTGTTACTATAAATAATACCTGAGACAATCAGCTTATAAAGAGAAAATGGTTATTTTGGCTCATAGTTTTTGTTTGTTTGATCAAACCCAAGACCTTGTGCCTGCTAAGCACATGTACAGCTCACAGTTTTGTAAGATTTCAGTCCATGATCAGTTGATCTTATTGCTTTTAGTCCTAAGGTGAAGCAACACATTGTGGCAGCAGTGTGTTTCAGAGCAAAACTGCTTGTATTACTGCCAGAAATCAGAAGAGGAATAAAGGAAGGAACAGGGGTTCCACTATCCCCTTAATGGACATGCCCTCTAAAGACCTGAAGATCTCCCACTAGGCCCCACTTCTTAAAGTTTCTACTACCTCCCAATAATGCCATGCTGGAGGCCTTGTAAAAAAGAGGCTTTTTTTTTTTTTTAAGAGAGAAAGAATAGATTTTATTTAGTTTTTCATTTGGCTTTTGTTGCTCCAACACTTCATTTTGTACGTGATGCTAGGGTTCAAACCCAAATACACGCGCATTCCAGGCAAGTGCCATAAGCACTGAGCCACTGCTCCAGCACCCATACAGGCCTTTTTATCATTTGGATATGAGTTGCTCCCCAAAGCTCATAAGTGAGACAATGCAAGAAGGCTTATAGGTGAAATGAGTGGATTATGAGAGCCTTAACCCAATTAGTGAATTAAACCCCTTAGGGGGTTAACTGAAGTGGTAACTGAAGGCAGGTAGGGTGTGCTGGAGGAGGTGGGTCACTGGGGGCGTGCCTTTGGGGTATATATTTTGTATCCAGTGATATCTCTCTGCTTCCTGATCATCTTGTGAGCTGCTTCCCTCTGCCACACTCTTCCACTATGATGTTCTGCCTCACCTTGCACCCTAAGGTATGGACTTGGCATTCTGTGGACTGTGACCCCTGAAACCATAAGCCCTCTTCCCTCTCAAAAATTTTTCCTTCTCTAAAATTGTTCTTGTCAGTTCTTTTAGTGAGCCAAAAAGCTCACTAAAACAGGCCTTTTGCAGGGCTGGAGCGGTGGCTCAGCGGTTGAGGTGCTTGCCTGGCATGCATGAGGACCTGAGTTCAAACCCCAGCACCACATACACAACAAAGTCTCAGAGCAACGAAAGCCACATGAAAAACTAAATAAAATTGGTTCTCTCTTTAGAAAATAAGAGAGAAAAAAGAAATTAAAAAAAGGGCCTTTTGAGGGACATAGCAGATACAAACCATCAACATTAATTAACAAGTAGCTATATGATATCTTAGTAAGCAGTCCTTCCTAATCTGTAATTATGTATTTTTGGTTGAATGGAGTGATTTAAGTTTTGGAGCATCATTTCAGTAAAGCAGTGTTGATAGGACTTTCTCAGAGGGTGCAGCCTTGAATGTAGCACCCTGCAGAGCACCGCAGAGGCCCATTTTACTTGTATTGAGGTTTATGGCTAGTGTTTCAACTGTTTAGATCATTGTGCTCTAATAGAAGCAGAATGCAAGTTGTATATAATATTAATTCTAGTAGCAACATTTTTTTTTTAAAGAGAGAGGGACAGTGAGAGAGAGATTGAGAAAGAGAGAATCAACTTTATTTAGTTTTTCATGTGGCCTTCGTTACTCCGAGACTTTGTTGTGTACATGGTGCTAGGCTTTGAACCTGCGTATTCACGCATGCAAGGGAAGTACTGTAACTGCTGAGCCACCGCTCCAGCCCCTCTAGTAGCAACATTTTTAAAAAGGGAAAAAGAGCCAGGCACTGTGGTGCACACCTGTAATTCCAGTGGCTTGGGAGGCTTAAGCAGGAGAATCACAAATTCAAAGCCAGCAAAAGCAACTTTTCGAGGCCCTGTTTCAAAACAAAAATAAAAAGGGGAGTTGGAGCAGTGGCTCAGCAGTTGGAGCTCTTGCTTGACATGCTTGAGGACCTGGGTTCAAACCCCAGGACCACATACACAACAAAGTGTCAGAGAAACAAAGGCCAGATGAAAAACTAAATAAAATGATTCTCTCTTTCTCTCTCTTTCTCAAAATAAAAAATAAAGGGCTAGGTATGTGACTCAGTGGTGAAGTATCCCTGGGTTCAATCCTCAGTACCAAAACAATAAATAAATAAAAAGGGGAAAAAGGTGCAGTTAATTTTCATAACATTTCACTTAACCTGATAAATCCGAAATATTTTTTTTTAAAAAGAGGGACACAGAAAGAGAGAGAATCAATTTTATTTAGTTTTTCATGTGGCTTTTGTTGCCCCTGCATGGTACTGGGGTTTGAACTCGCATCCTCTCGCATGCCAAGTAAGCACCATAACCGCTGAGCCACCATTCCAGCCCAAACCAAAATATTTCAACATGTAAATATAAAAATTATTAATGAGATATTTTACTTTCTTTTTTCACACTAGATATTCAAAATCTAATATTTTGTGCCCATAGCTTATCTTAACTCAGATTGACCACATTTCATCAGCTTAGTTGCCGCATGTACCTGGTGGCTTCCATCATGTTGGATATCCAGCATAGGTTTAGATTAATGATTTTCTTCTCCAGTTTAATTCTTGACCTTTTATATTTTGTACAGCAAGTAGTTTACAAATGATGTCCATCTTTTCCTGTGAAATGTGTAAGAAAGTGTTCCATTAAAATTTGATGACTTTGGGCTGGAGCGTTGGCTAAGTGGTTACAGTTTTTGCTTGGCATGTGTGAGGACCAGAGTTCAAATCACAACACCATGTTGTGTTTGTGTAGTGATGAAAACCACATGAAAAAATAAAATTTAGGGGCTGGAGCCGTGTCTCTGCAGTTACAGCACTTGCCTGGCATGCACAGGTATGCAAGTTCAAACCCTAGCACCACGTACACAATGAAGTGTCTGAGGAATGAAAGTCATGTGAAAAACTAAATAAAAACTCCTTCTCTTTCTCTCTTGCTGTCTCCTCTTTCTTTTTAAAAAAGAAATTTTGATGACTTCATAATAGATTTTTTTTTTTTGAGGGAGAGAGTAAGAAAGAGAATCCACTTTAATTTTTCATCTGGGTTCTGTTTTTCTGACACTTAGTTATGTATGTGGTGCTGGGGCTTGAAACTGGGTCCTTGCGCATGCCAGGCAAACACTGTAAGCACTGAGCCACTGCTCCAGCCCCTATAATAGATACTTTTAACCAAGAATGAATTTGGATTAGATACCACTGACTTGTATTTTCATTAAGGACCTGGCACTTGGAACTGATGCAGAAGGACAAAAGGTGAAAGATGCTATGAGAGTACTACTTCCAGTTCTACTCAACAAAAGTCATGATAACTGTGATAAAATAAGAGCAATCCTACTTTATATCTTCAGTACTAATGGTAATTGATATTTTGTTCATTTTCATTAGTCCATTAAAGTACCCAATTCTACAATCATTTTTTAATAAGTGGTTTACAACTAATCATAAAAGAATCTTTGGAAACTCAGAGATAGTGGCTAAAGTTGGTTAAGGTAAATACAAGGAGAAACAGGAAATAGAAGACTTAAAGCATATAACTGGATTATTTGCTTTTTTTCTCCCC
>PVKS010036978.1:0-18960 GCA_004027875.1 Aplodontia rufa
AAAAAAAAAAAAGAAAGAAAAGAGGGCTGGGGATGTGGCTTAGTGGTTAAGTGTCCCTGGTTTCCATCCTGGGTTAAAAAAAAAAAAAAGGAAGAAGATATCCAGGATGGGTTCATCAACAGGTCATGAACCCTCCAAATCCAGGGTTTGAGCCAGCTGTGGAAGGGAACTGGAGAACATTCCTATTTTCTTTAAAAACATATTCTGGGCTGGGGGTCTAGCATGCTTGAGGCCCTGCCTCCCCGAATGCATCAAACAATTTTCTAGCTCATCCATCTACCTACTTATTTATGATTCATCTGACTGTTGACAATCATCAGACTTTTCAGTATGTTATTAAAAAACTTATGTCCAGAAATGGACTTTCACTTTCAAATATAGCTTGATTTCCAAGTCTAACTCTGGGCTTTAACAATTTCATAATGAATTTGGACTTCGAATAAGAAGAAGGTAAAATGCTAAATATCTTCGTTGTTCATGAAGGCAAAATGACTTCCAGAATTTGTAGTGCTTAAAAAAAACACTGAGATCACAGAGGAAATTGAATTGCTGAATTATTTTATATAATTCCTTAGCACCTTAGCTTCTGAGATGGAAGAAAATATGGTAGCTTACATAATGCTATTAGTAAATTTCAAGATGAAATTCACTTTGAAGACAGTAAAATGTGGTTGGGGGTAACTAATCCCTGTGGGCTAATGTGATAAAGGAGCTGAGTTTACAGTTTGAGAAGGGAGTTAGAATTACAAGACATATCCCTGAATTGGGGGAGACGCTATTGCTTCAGATGGCCAAGTAGTCCAGAGATGCTGGGAATAACTCCTGTAGAGGCCAAGGGTTTAACCTTAGTAAGTCTAGACATACTAACATGATTACCAACACTCTAATCAGATTATAAAGTAAACACAGTCTCTACAAAGCAAAGTCTCTGGTGGGGTTGTTATTTAGAATGTAATGAAAACTGCTTTCCATTTCTCTTCAGGACACAGCAGCAGAATTGTTTGCAGCATGAGGGGTGTTGGTTTGGTCAGTGACTCTCAACCTGGGATGATCTGGCAACATCTGGGGACACCTCAGGGTGGGAGGGAACCTAGTGGGTGGAAGTAAAGGATGCTGATAAATCCTCCAATATCTAGGACAACCCCCCACCACCATCAAGGATTATCTGGTGCCCCAAATCAACAGTGCATTGACTGAAACCTTAGCTTAGAAATGAAGAAAAAATTTCTGGATCTGAAGTTATATAAATATGGAATGAGTTGATAAGCCCTGGACTGAGGCGTGTGAAGCACCTGCTTCAGGCTGTAAAATTTGAGTGTGTTGAAATCCTCAGTGATCAAGATAAATAATGTTTAAACTCAGCATCATTGCAAAAATATCCCCAATGAGCAATGCATCAAGAATTTCAATAAAAACAGGATTCAACAAAGATAAGATTAGAATACGGGAAGTTAAAATTTCACTGATCTTGATTACTGAAGTTTTGGACACCACCCTTGAATTTTGTGGCCAAGAAGTGTCTTAGTCATCTCATTTTAGTTCTGACCCCATGGATGATCAAAGGTATAGAACCATTTTTTTTTTAGAAAAAAGGCCATTTGGCTTAATTATTATGAAACTAAGGAGCAGAGAAGGTAAATGAAAAGGCTCAGATTTTTAGTGACAAGTTAATTAAGGCAGCAATCCCCATGCTAAACTGCAAAGAAGTGGCCTAGCAGGGACTTAGTCGCTATATTTACTAAGGTCAACCCTTGGCCTCTGCAAGAGTATTCCCAAGTGACATGTAGCATTGGCTTTAGCAACTGTCCACTGCAATTCACCCTTCTAGAAAAATAACCACTGTCTGACTTTTACTTAGCAAGTGAACCACCACTCCTTCTCCTCCTGTCTTCTCTCTGATCTCAAGTCACCTCAAAGCAACTCAGCATTCTTTTCTGGGCTCCTTTGAAGCTGACATTATTTTCCATCATTTACCCCTTTGAGCCCCTAAAATAGTTTAGATGGATTTTTACAAAGCAAGGATTTAAATATTTTTCCTTCTAATGTGCCTAAAATCATCTGTCTATATGTAATTACTAAGTTTATATATGTGAAGTATGGTGTACTTACACTATAATGCTGACTCAGAAATGCAAGATGAAAGTTTCAAATATAATTAACTGTTCTGGGCAGGGCAAGACAGGCAGTTCAAAAAATTACAATATCTTTACTAATTAGGAGAAATGTGGTCTTGACTCCATATCAGAATAAACTCTCTGAGCATTATAGATTACCTTTAGTTAATTTCCATGATTTCTGTTTGAGGGGCTAGCCCCCTGGAATACCTGCATCCGGCGAATGTGCTCATGCATAAAGTAACTGGATAGGGGACACACCACTTCCCACATCCTGTCACTTAATCTAACTGACATATGTGCAATTTCTTTTGATCTATGCTAACTATTTTTATCTCAATGCAAATCTCAGCTTCCTATCTGTTATTTTAAAAAATGCTTTAATCAGAGGGAGCAACAAGTTAGGCTGAATTATAGGGTTTGGATTTAGCATCCCCCCCCCATACTCTGTTAGAAATGAAGCAACATCAAACTTGGGATTCTTTTTCCAAACTACTTAGTCATTGATATTTTGATGAGATATTTTGTGTTTGTGTTCTTGAAAAAAAGAAAAGAAAGAAAGCAAGAGAAAAGGAACTAAGTGGTAGATGGGTTAATGAAGAATGATTTTAATTTAATTTAAATTAACAAAGATAGACGTATCCAAATGTTTTCATTCTTCTTCTTTTATGGTACACAGGTCAACAGAAGTTCATGATGCCAATCTATCCACTGCTTAAGCAAAGGATGCTTTCTGAGAGGCCTGGACTTGCAAGGTCAAAATTAATTTGCAGCAGAAAAATCCTAGTCCGCCAAGAGAGGGCAGTGTGGAGCACTGGGAGCAAGGGGCGTTACCCTACCTTGGAAGTCTGGGGCTGGGAGTCTAAGTTATATATACCTACCTATGTTTTCCTGTTCACAAAATTGTGATTAAAATGCTTAAAAATTACTTCAATATATGCTATCTGTATGGACATTAGGTTTGTGGGCTATCTTTTGTCCTATGGAAGAAAAACTCTCTGCTGGAGAATTTTGGTTAGCTCTTCAAAAAGAAGGTGTGGAGAATTTGAGATAAATGTGATGTTTATTTCCTTTTCTGCTTTCCTGTCCTATAAACAGATGCTACACCACTATTTTATATAATTGCCTGAATATCTACTGAACAAATTAAGGAGTCAGTGAATAAATCAAGAGTTCATTGCAAATGCTAAAGATTTTCTTGAAATTGGTCTTTGTCACATTCGTCATATATAAATTGTATAAAACACCATATTGGTCTGTGTTTCTTTCTTTTTTATTTTTCTTGTTTCTTTTTGGTACTGGATTGAACCGGGAGTGGTAGGGGTGGTCTCTACCTCCCTAGCACTTTTGTATTTTGAGACAGAGTCTTGCTAAGTTGGGGAGACTGATTTTGAACCTGAAATCCTCCTGCCTCAGCCTCCTGAGTTACTGGGAATATAGGCATGTGCCACTGTGCCCCACCTGTATGATACTTTCTTATGCAGGCAGTGGTGAGCATGAACTACAGTAAGAAATACTTTGTGCCAGGCATGGTGTACAAGTTCAAGGCCAGCCTCAGTAACATAGGGAGAACCTGTGTAAAAAAAAAATAAATAAATAAAGGGCTGGGGATGCTGCTCAGTGGAAGAGAGCACCTGGACACCACATCCAGTAATTCCCTACCCCAAAAAGTATCGTTCAACACTTTGAACAGAATCATAGAAGTACTTGAATAAGCTATTATTTCATCACTGAAGGCATAAACTTAGTCATTCAAATATTTTCCTTTCATCACTCTACTCCTTGTGTTGCAATATAATATCAGGTATTTAAAAACAACACTTTTTCATTGTGTTCTGTGTATGTTCTTGTACATATTTGAAAAGTTTCATAATAAAAATGTTTTAAAGACTTCCAACTCCATTGCCTCAATTTTTTTTTAAATTCACCTATCAGGGAGAGTGTCTTTATACTGGACTCTTTGTGATCGTACCTGTGGACAGAATTTGGGCCATCCGTGCTCCCAGGGACCCTGTGCCTGAAGCTGGAACTTCTGTTCTGGTCTTGCTTTCAGGCTATGTCTGTGGGGTGAAGATCAATCCACGAGCTTACGGAGCAGACCAGCACTTCCCAACAAACGCCTCCAGTTGCAGAGTTCTCATGGAGTTCTTCTGTGGGAAGCTTTTGTTGTTGTTGTTAGACATTTAAAGTGCCTTACAAAAATAAATATTAGGCCCTAAGAGATGATGATTTTTTTTTGAGAGAGAGAATTTTTATTTAGTTTTTCACATGGCGTTCGTTGCTCTGACACTTAGTTGTGTACGTTGGTGCTGGGGTTTGAACCGTGTACTTGTTGCGCATGCCTGGCAAGCGCCTTAACCGCCGAGCCACCACTCCAACCCAAGAGATGATGATTTAGAGGTGGCATGTTATAATAAGCTCATTGTCCACCCCTTACAAGTATCAGTGGCAGCCCAAAGGAGAGCAAACCTCACATTTGCAGAGCACCTCTGCACACGGTGGGGACTTGGCGCTCAGTCATTACCTCCTTACTCTACACAGCAGCCTGGGGGAAGAGGTGGCCTTATCCCCAGCGAGGCAGCTGAAGTTCCGAGCCCATCCATTCTGGTGAAGAGCACCACTGGGAAAGACAGACTTACTTTACTAGAAACCAAATATCGTTAAGCATTAGGAGGAAATAGGCCACTGTGTACTGATGACAGGTGCCAAGATTGCAAGGGTCACCTGCTCTGAGAGGACACTTGTGATGCTGGAGTCCTCAGGTTGGTCCTCGTGGAGGTAGAAGCTACCTTCAACATTTAAGTAATCTGAATGTTGCACAAATGGTATCTCCTTTGTTGGGGGCTAAGAGCCCTGGAGAAAAGGGTCTTTACCACCAGAAATGATGCTGAGGCACCCACATGTGCCAGATTTATTAGGAGATCACTTTTAAAAATGAAAGCCCTGCGTCTCACGAAACCCCTCAATCCCCTGCACACTGAGATGGTTGGGGTCACATAGCTCTCTGTACAAATTTATTGTTTGCATTCTGACACATCACATGCATGTGAGTCTCATAGAATACCTGAACTCGATGTACGACATCAACTTTGTAGAGGAAGCATTGAATTTACAACATATTTACAGGCTAGAATACTGTGAATGTTCCTTGGCAGTGGTAAAGTGATTGCTGGAGCTCATAGGGGCAAATCTATGTAATTTCTGGCTATTTTCAAAGAAAGATGGACAGCAAGAGAGAGAGAAAGACAAAAGCAATTTTCATTCAGTTTTTCATGTGATCTTTGTTTCCCGACACTGTTGTGTACATGGTGCTGGGGTTTGAATCCCCATACTTGCACATGCCGGGCAACCACCATAACCACCGAGTCACTGCTCCAGCCCCAATTTATGGGTATTTAAACACAAGGAATTAATATTCCTTTCCATTTCTCAGCTCTGCTCTGATGACTTCACTATTCCATTTAAATGAATGGGTAGGCTAAGCACATAAAGCTTCATGTTGTGTACACACACTATGAGAGGGAGCAGCGGGTGAGGTGTTGTTGAGAAGAGTTGGGGTGGAGAAGCCTTTTCTACTTGACATCATAATAACTTTAGCTTGGAAAAAATTGCCCCCCAAGCCGTGTGCAATGGAGTTAAATGCAGTAAGTGCAGCTAGGTTTGAACTAAGCACTTTATTGTGTTTGCTATACCTTATATGTAGCCCTAGAGAAAGAAAAATAATTGGAAATCTTTAGTAAAGTGGAGTCATTGAATAAAGAGGAAAAATGGGGTAGAAAAAGATGTATCAAGGCAAGATAGGTTAAGACAAGGACAGAAACCAAGGGAAAATAATAATTATACATTAATTTTAAAGATGGAGAGAGTAAGAGAGAGAGAGAGAGAGAGAATCAGTTTTGTTTAGTTTTTCATGTGGCTTTCATTGCTCTGACATTTTGTTGTGTATGTGGTGCTGGGGTTCAAACCTACGTCCTTGTGCTTGCCGGGCAAGCGCCTTAACTGCTGAGCTTTAGAGGCATCACTCCAATCTCTGTCTTCATGTTCACATGGCACACTGTGCGTGTGTGTGTGCGTGCGCGCGCGAGCGTGCATTGTGTCTTTTGTCTAATTTCCCTCTTATCATAAGAACGACAGTCAGACCAGATTAGTTCCCATGCTAGGGCACTCAGCATGATCATTTGGAAAGTCCCTCTCATTGAACAAAGTCAGATTGACAAATATTGCATGTTAGGGCTTCAATATCTTTTAATGAATCAAAATTCTACGTATAACAATTGTGTACAAATTAACGTAGAGATCTAGGGTTGGCTTTGGGCGATTTCCTCAACAAGTTCCACTTCAAGTCATTTGTCTTTGGAATCCTCATTTATCTTGCCTGTCTACGATATTATTTTGATTTAGCCCAAGTTCTACAATATAAACATAATGAAAGACTCAATTAAGATTTAAAGTGAATTTTTAGACAAGGAACATATAGACTCAATGTTCAGCTACACTGTTCATTTGATTTACATTAATGGCACAATGTAAATGTCACCTAATTAGAAAGTTTGCTTTATCTCAAATAACAGCTATTGCTGTAGTTGCTTTACAAAGTCTATTTTTAAGACCTCTGAAGCTGTAACAGCCAAAAGCTCTACAATAAACCAATGGCAAAATATTTTTTTAATCAAGATAACTTTATTTCCCTTTTCAGAGTGGAAAATTCTAAAGGAGAGCCTTTTGTGTCTATATATAGCTTTAACTTAAATACTTTAATTTTCTAGTGAAAAACCAAAAACATTTTTCACCTATCATGTTCTGTCATCTCATTTATAGGACACCTACAAAAACTGAAAATAAGCAACAAGTATGCCACCTATGATAATTTTGCCACTCAATTTCAGTTTTTTTAGGCATCCTATATATGGGATGCAGGGGGATAATGGGAATGAACAAAACTGTATCTGCTTACTTTTTCCTTTGTGTTTCTATGTGTTCTTAATTTTGACTTTTCCCTAGAATATTGGAAAATTGAATAAAAATAATACGAGTGCATCACTTTGTATAATGATAATTTATATATATAAGGTATAGATATAATACTATAAATCATTATACATATTTTAACCACATAGTATCTTCTGAATTTGTGTATATGCAACATCTAGATGTACTGATTAAACATATTTTCCTTCTTAATATAGATGCACTACTTTTGCTAATAATTTTGTTTTTGTAATATTTTCACTATGTTTTGTTCATGGTGAGGAACATGAGGCCAGATTGGTTTTTACGAACCTGTTTATACATTTCCTAGCTTTCTTTTTATTGTATTGTAGCAAAAGCAATGGATCTGACCCATTGACTCACAAGTTAACAACTAGATGGGGTTATAATGATGTGCCAGACACTGGACAAAGACAATAGAGAGGTGGAAAAGAGGTCACTGTTCATAAGAACACTGAAATCTAGTTGAGTTTATAGAAGAGCCAGGTCTGAACTCAGACCAGCCCCGCTCTGTGATCATCTGTACATTGTATTTTTTTTAAAGAGAGAAGGACAGTGAGAGAGAGAGAGAATCAATTTTTATTGAGTTTTACACATGGCTTTTGTTTCTCCAACACTTATTTGTGTACATGGGTGCTGGGGTTTGAACCTGTGTACTTGTGAATGCCAGGCAAGCACATTAACAACCAAGCCACTGCTCCAGTCCCTCTACATTGTATTTTTACGTTGTATTTTTACGCCGTCTCCTCTGAATTGCTAATTAGACAGCTGTGGCTGTAGCCAAAGACATTGTCAAATGTGGGAGTGAAAAGGGAGCAAGAGAGGAACCCACCTGGGAAGGCTGTAGGGCCAGTTATGTGGTATATATAGGGGTAGAAAGGCTGTTATAATTCCTCACCCTTAATAAGGGCCATGCTCCTATAAGAAAAGACAGTTAATCAAAGTTCAATAAATTTATTTAATCAACATTTATATAACACAGAAGAAGTCTTTAAAAATGAAGACCAGGGGCTGGAGCGGTGGCTCAGCGGTTTTGGCATTTGCATGCACAGGGACGCAGTCTGAACCCCGGCACCATGCACACAATGAAGTATCAGAGCAATAGAAGTCACAGGAAAAACTAAATAAAATTGATTTTCTCTTTCTCTCTCTCTCCCTTTCATTGCTCCTCTCTCTCTCTTTAAAAAAAAAAAAAAAGACCAAAAAGCCTAAGGAAAATTGTCTGTTTTTATGCTTAGGTTTGGTGAAGAGTGGACAGCCCTGGGGAAATGCGATTGGACAAGAGGGCATGACCTGATGGTGACAGACTAAGGTGGGGGAACCCAGGAAGCCTGCCTGTTTGCATTCTTCTTGATCTTTCTGTTCAGCATTCCTTTCAAATGCTGGACTTCCCTGGAATGAGGGTCTTCAGACACACAAGGTTGGTCAGAGAATTTCCTTATGGTAAATTACACAGAATGGTGGGGCAGGAGAGAGTAATTCTTCTGGGTTTTATGGCTGATTTGGGGGAATAGGACTTCTAGTGTCAATGACTCACTTTATGGAAGAAGCATTCTGGTTTCTGTGACTCATTTTGGGGGAGCAAAAAAGGCAACAGACACAAGCCAGAAGGTTGAGAGATGTGGCTTCTCTGAGGCCTTCTGATTTCCTTTAGTTAGAACACTCAGGATGCCAAAGCACCATGCTTTGGGGTAGAGGAGGCAATGTCCACCGAAGTTCTGTCTGACAAAGTCCAGACTTGGAGATGGATTAGGCAAAGCCAGCCCTGGAAATTGCCAAAACCATCCGTTCTAGGAATTGGCTGTGTTCTAGTAATTATATGTATTATGAATTTACTCAAACTGGAAACTCCGATTGTTACGAGAATTTCATTACTCAAACAACTGTTGCGGATTGTGGAGAAGAGTACTTGTAATAACACATACAGAACTCTTGGAAAATGAAGCCATACTGACTTTAATACAAAATTGGAAATAGAAAGCAAAATAATTAGAACTAAGGAGCAAAGAAACAATGTACGGTGTACCATTTTCAGCGCTCCAACAGGGCAGATTCAGTATGACTCGATTCTTTTAAGATTTTTACTCCTAGAGCTAACAGGTACTTGCAGAATGCAGTGAGACAGCAAGGTAGTGAGACAGCATTTGTTACGTGTTATGAAGGGACCAGATGATGACATGAAAACACCGGAGAGGTTTCTCCCTTGCTCGGAATTCAAGAAACAGATATCAGCGATGGTTGCTAATGAAAATGAGAATGGGAATTATCAGCCCTATAAACAAGAAGAACAAGCAAACAGTGTCATAAAACACTACCCTTTTTTCATGCGAAATAGTTCTTGAATGTGGAGCATGAATCACGTTGATGAGAATAAGCCAATTTTGACAGTGTACATTTTCAAACCCATTTTCTGTTGTATCCAGATGCACTTACTTGACTCTAGGCAGTGGCACTCTATAAAAGATACAGCAAAAGTGGGCCCTCTCCATGAGTAGCTATTTATTTTCCAATTTACCAAAGCACGTAACTATAAGCACATACTTGTTCTACAAGGATAGAACGAGCTCAACATGGTACAAATTACAACAAATTTCACTTCTTTGGGATAGCCAGTATTTTTTGTTATCAGGACAATAATTTTCACATTTTACTTTTTTTTATTATTGGACAATATTGTTTCACACATAAATTAAAGGGACCAGAAAAAACACAACCCCCCAAAAACAGTAACTTCATAGACAAAAAAAGAGGGGGGGAAGAAATCTTTAACTTTGGCCATTTTTTTTTCTTTTTTAAAGAGAGAGGGGCAGTGAGAGAGAGAAAGGGAGAGAATTTTTATTTAGTCTTTCATGTGGCCTTCGTTGCTCTGAGACCTCGTTTCGTACTGGGTGCTGGGGTTTGAACTAGTACTCGCACATGCCAGGCAAGTGCAGTAACTGCCAAGCCACTGCTCCAGCCCCTATCTTTAGCCTTTTTAACCTTCTCATACAAGCCATCCACTTATGATACAGCTAAATTACATACACAAAAAGTTGTTGGAATGCTCAAAATGAGATTTTGTTGTTGTTGAGGTGGTGGTGGTGCTGTGTGTGTGTGTGTGTGTGTGTGTGTGTGTGTACAAGGCTTTCCCCCCTCTCCTTTGAGGGTTGTAATGCACATGGTCACACCACAAGTAAAGTCAGAAGTAGGACAGAAAACTCTCTGAAGGCTGGTTTGGTCATCTGAGATTTTTAAAATCGGTTGACCCCTAACAATATGTACAAAAATATAAAAATATATAAAATATATATAAAATATATAAAAAATATAAAATGTAAATAAAATTGAAACAAAATTTCATTTAAAAAAACCAAAAAACAACCAAGGTCTTGGAAGCTTTGTTTCTTTTATTCCTCCCCTGTTGCAAATTCACTCTGTGTTTTTGGTGAGGTGGAAGAGGGCCTCTGTGATCTGCAGTGGCATAGCTGGGCGAGCCTCTGCTCCAAGGTGACCACTTAGATTCTGAGATTTTGAGACTAGAAGCAGAGGTAGAATAGGTCATGGAGGCCTTTCTTCCTTCTCCTTCTCTTTCTATTCTCCTTTTCCTTCTCTCCTCCTTCTCTTTCTCTTCTCTTCTCTCTCTCCTCTTCTCTCACTCCTTCTCCTTCTGTCCTCCTTCTCTTTCTCTTTTCCTTCTCCTTCTTTTTAGTTTAACTTTTCTTTTCCTGCTGTCTAGTCATCCTCATCGGTCCTCTGCTTCTTGGTATCAACATTATCATCCTTGTCCTCTTGGGCTGCCGGTTTGCCCATAGCTGCCCCAGCCTCCTCTTCTTCATCTACCGTACTGTCAGTCTCCTGCTCCCCAATTTTTCATTCTTGGGGCCCCTCATCCATTCTCTGCATGGCCGCGTCTGAGCCGGTGAGCACCCAGTGATCCAATGTGATGCACAGGGTGAAGAGAACTAGGATGTGGGGACTCTGGTGATCAGAGGCTGGGAAGAGCATGGCAGAGGTGGCTGCGGCGAGTGGGAAGCTGCACCTGGGAACAATGTAAAGACCTTTTTTTGGAGTGGGCTGTTGAACTGTTTTTTGTTATTTGCTGTGTTTTGGATTTAAAATGTGCCCAGCGGCCCTTGTGTTACAGGATTGGTCACTAGCTCCTGACACTTGTGGGAGGTGGTAGAAGCTTTAGGAGGTGTGTCCTAGTGGAAAGAAGATGGTCTTTGGGGGCATGCCAGGGGAAGGGAGGATGTTGGGATTGTGTCCCTTCCTGGCTGCCAAGCAGTAAGTGGCTTCTTCCATCACTCATTCCCTTCCAAATGTCCTGCCTTGCCACAGGTCTCAAACACCAGGGCCAGCTAACCATGGGCTGAAACTTCCAAAACCAGGAGACAAAGTAAGCCTTTGTTTATTACAAGTTATTTATTTTATTTTATTGGTGGTACTGAGGATTGAACCCAGGGCTGCTCTATCACTGAGCTACATCCCCAACCCTTATTAGTTTTTGAGTCAGGGTCTCACTAAATTGACTAAACTGGCATTGAACTTGCAATTTTCCTACCTCAGCCTCCCAACTTGCAATTATTACAGCTGTACACCACAACATCCAGCATGAATTGTTCCTCGCAGATTGTCACAGTAATGGAAAGCTAACACATTATTAGTATTGTAAACAGAGAATTTGGCCCATCCTTGTCCTTAATACAAGGGAACTTCTAAATCTTCAGAATTTCCTGAGTGTTACTTGTGTTTTTGTTATTCTTGGTGGACCCCTTAGATTGCACCTGAATTAATGCTACTGAGGTGACTCAGGGTGAGGCCCTACACCAGCTTCAAGATTGGATGGCCATGAGATTGGAAGGTTGGGATTTAGAGCCATGCCTTATCAGCTTGACCTCCTGAGGTGAGATGGGACTGGGAATTGAGTTCAATCTTGCAGCCAACAATTCAGTCAATCACGTCCACATAATGAAACTCCAAAATAAAGTCTGGACCCCTAAAGTTTGCATGTCTTCCTGGCTGGTGTGACACATTGATGTGCTGGTTGGGAATACAACCTGAGGACACTGAAGATTTCAGATCTCTTCTTATGAGTCTGTTCATTTTTTTGACTGATTTGTGCCCTCCACAATAAAGCTGTAATAATAACTACAGCACTTTCCTGAGTCCTGTGAGTCATGCTAGTGTATTATTGAGCCTGAGGCAATAATGGAAACCTCTACATTTGCAGCCAGTTGGTAAGGAGTGTGGTAGTATAGGAACCCAGAGTTTGGACTGTTGTCTGGAGTGAGGGGAGCCTACCGGAGGACTGTGCTCTTAGTTTGCGAAATTTGACCTAACTCTGGGTAGTTAGTATTAGAATTGCATTGCACCAAGCAATTTTCTTTCTTTCTTTTCTTTTTTTAGACAAAAGTAGAAGAATTTCTTATATATACATAAGAACATATGAACACATACTCTCTGGTCAATTGTCCAATTAATTTTCTTTCTCAAGGTAAGTTATTTTATGGTAGACTTCCAAGTTCAAATAAAAGAAAGTAATTTTGTTTTTTTAGAAGATTGATAGGTAGCATGATGTTCCATTAATGAGGTTATTTAATCTGGCTGCTGTTGCAACAGGTTTGGGTTTATAACCAGCTAGGTTATTTTTAGTTTAAATGGATATGAAATTATCAGGTATTTTGAGCAACAACTTTCATGACTTTTCTAGTAAGATCAGGTTGCAGGTATTTCTAGTGACTGGTTATTGAAGATCTAAGAGATGGGGGTGTGGGGGGGAACTGTGCAGAACCAGTGGGAAAAACAGTGGTGCAGAAGGTTCCATGAACACAAACTGCAAGAGTGGTATGAAAGTAGCTGCACCAGCTTAATTTTAGAAACTCAGAAGAGAGAGAAATTTTGGAAAGCACTTCTGTATCTCTCTCAAAAAGTTCCATAACTGAGGGCTGCGTTCACAGTGGGTGCTCAGTAAATGAGATGCTAAGAACGAGACCCTGGAAAGTTACGTGAGAGTTTGATGTGAGTCCCTGCATTAGCAGTAGAGCCAGGATTCAATTCTGGTTTCTTGCGATAGAAGATAGCTTCTTTATGTGGGAAGACTTGGAGACAGGGAGCTGGAATTAGATTGAGGAATCATGGCTTCTAACACATGCTTTGAAAACATCTTCATATTTTCTGTTTCAAATTGGTGCTTTATGTACTGATGTTCCCAACATGGTCTCAGTTTTGAGAGGTGGAGGGCATAAGACAAAGTCAAACAGTCTTTTCTCTTGAGAATGTCACCCCCGCTCTTGCCCCATGAAGAATGATGAAGAATCCTGCATAAAGAATAAGATGTTCAGGGGCTGGAGCTGTGGCTCGGCGGTTACGGCGCTTGCCCGGCATGCGCGAGTACACAGGTTCAAACCCCAGCACCCACGTACACAACTAAGTGTCAGAACAATGAAAGCCATGTGAAAAACTCAATAAAAATTGATTCTCTCTCTCTCTCTTCTCTCTTTAAAAAAAAAAAAAGAACAAGATGTTCTGATCGAAACAGGAAAACTTTTGAATAGAAGAGAAAAAAGGTGTTTTTAAAAAAATTTTTTATTAAGGAGTTGAGTTATTGTACAATCATAAATGCATATAAAATAACAATATGATATGCATATGTTCTTAAATCAAAATTATGCCCATATCGCCCACACCACAGTCTCTTGATTCTTCTATAAGAAAAAAGGTTTAACTCCAAATATTTAATAAATGATGAACACAATTATTTGAAGTCACAGGGGCTTTGTACAATTCCTTTTCTTTTTTCTTTCTCAAAAGTGGCATTTCAATTTGCTTTTGTAACTATTAATTTAAAAAGGAGGTGATATTGGAGGCTTTAATCTGAGATTGTATTTTTCTGTTGCTTTATTTTAACAATGATATAACAAAAAAATTGGTATGTACCCACCATGTAGTTGTACGAACTTTAGCCAAGAAGTAGAAAAATATTCACTTGGTGGTAAGCTAAGATCCTTCTGTTAAGAAATAAGGCATGTTGAATTTCTTAAAGTGTGCCTTTCCTGTTCTAATCAGTTATGTGAGTACAAAGCCTTCAGAGGGCAGTTGATAGCACCTTTAAAAATGCCCCTGCTGCTCAGAGGATCTGGGGATCGAGACCATGAACTGCAGGCAAAGTTTTCCCAGATACTCTCTCTACTTTGTAGTCTGGGAGGCTAATCAAGTGGAACCATGGAATGTCTTTGGAAATAGAGCTTTAGAATTCCTTTAGCTCCAGAGCAGGAACAAAGCCTCCAAACAAAACAAATGATTAAACACCCACTACTGAAACAAGAAGAGACTGTCCTTTTGAGGGCTATTTAATTGAGCCATTAACACCTAGGCAGGAGCTGCTGGAAGCACTAGCAACTCAGTCAGTGGGCAGGCTAGGCCTGTCATAACAGCCTTATAAAACACACCCAATTGTCTCTTACTCTTTAATTAACATCTTGTAAAGTGAATAATATCATTATGATTGAACCAAGCCAGAAATGAATTGGGCCTTTTGTCTGTACACAGCATAGCTTCCCCACAGAATTGAGGAGTAGAGTAGCTAGAAATAGCTGGCTGATTACATGGAGAACAACAAAATAGTGTTTTCAGCAGTTCCTTTGTCCTAAACAGGAAAAATCTTGGAATTTTAGCCTCCAGAACTAAGAAAAAATGATTAAAAATAAAAAGTCACCCAGGCAACCACAAAATATAGGGTTTTAACTTAAATTTCTTTCTTTCTTTCTTTTTTTTTTTTTAAAGAGAGAGGGACAGGATACAGGGATTCAACATGGCAACCTGAAGGGAGGGAGTATTTCCTGAGGCTCTGGGTCTGCTTGGGAAAAATCCCAGTTTATTTTCAATTTTCCAAGAGAGACCCTACTATCTGAAGAAATAAACACACTTCAAAATGGGCACAGGCCTGCTATCATAATACACTGTGAGTTCTCTCGCAAAGAAACCCATCATAATGAAGCAAAGCCATAAGAAGCTCCAATTACTCCACCAAGAGCAACTTACTTGAAGTACAAGACACGCTCTCGGACTCAGAAAATGAGGAAAAGGGGAAATAACTCTCCTCCTCAACCTCACAGCTCTCCATCAAAGGACCCCATAGCTGGAGCCCTAGATGAAAACCAAAGGCATTGTGTAAGCGTTATGATTAGTAATGCAATCAAAGAGTTGGGAGATGAAATAAGGAAAGAGATCAGAGAGCAATTTCAAGAGATGAGAGACAACTTCTACAGGGAAATAAGGGAACAGTTCCATGAGATGAAAAATCAGCTATACAAAGATATAGACATCCTGAAAAGAGATGTAGCAGAGCTATCAGGATTGAAAAACACGGTTAACAAAATCAAATCTTCACTGGAAGACACCAACACCACAGCTTACTCTACTGAAAATAGAACTTCAGCTCTCGAAGAATGAGTATCGGACAATGAGGATAGGCTAAACAATGTAGAGTTCAAAGAAGATAAGTAGGATAAACAGCTTATATTACATAATCAGAACTTCCAAGTAATATTTGATGAGATGAGGCATAATAATCTGAGACTCATTGGCCTGGAGGAAAACTCCCAACAGCAAACAAGAGGCTTAAAGAACCTTTTAAGTGAAATCATAAGTGAGAACTTCCCTCATTTTACTATCGATCCGGAATATCACATCCAAGATGCTTATAGAACTCCAAATAGACCTAATCAATTGAGAAACTCACTAAGACATATCATATACAAAATGAATAACAGAGAAATTAAGGAGAGAATTCTAAAAGCTGCTAGAGGAACGCCCCAAATCACATTCAGAGGCAAACCAATTCAGATCATTATGGATTTTTCAGAGCAAACAATGAAGGCCAGAAGAGCTTGGAATAATATCTTTCAAGTGTTAAAAAATAACAGCTTTCACCCAAAGATAATATATCCGACAAAACTCAGCTTCAAATGTGAAGGGAAAATTAAATACTTCAAGGAAAACTCAAGCTAGCAAGATATATGAACACAAATCCTGCTCTACAGAACATTCTCAAAGATGTTCTCCATTCAGAAGAAAATGCCAATGATATCCTAAATCCTTAAACAAGGGCAAGTCAATAATCATATTATACAAAAGCTGACTTTCAAGATGACTCAAAACTCTGTAATCAATACAAAGTCAGAGAATCAGCATCCCATATCTATTCTAACCTTGAATGTGAATGGACTCAATGCCCCAATTAAAAGACACAGACTAACCCACTGGATCAAAAAACAAAAGCCAACAATATGTTGCCTGCAAGAGACACATTTGACACTCAAAAATAGACACAGGCTGAAAGTGAAAGGATGGCAAAATGTCTACCAGGCTTGCGGCCCAAAAAAGCAAGCTGGCATGGCGATTCTAATTTCTGATAAAATTAATTTCCAACTAAAACTAGTCAGAAAGGACAAAGAGAGTAACTTTATCATACTAAAAGGGATAGTTCACCAAGAAGATAAAATGATAATCAACATTTATGCCCCCGATTACACCCCCCTCAAGTATATGGAAAAATACTTAAGGACATTAATCCCCTCATTGATCTCAATACAATAATCCTGGGGTACTTAAACACATCATTATCAACTCTAGACAGATCATCAAAACAAAAAATCAATAAAGATATCTCCAATCTGAACAACTCTATTAATCAATCGGGCTTAACAGACATTTACAGAATATTTCATCCTAAGACAGCTGAATTTACCTTCTTCTCAGCAGCACATGGATCCTTCTCTAAAATAGACCACATCCTAGTTCACCGGGATAATCTTAACAAATATAAAAAAAGTGAATATAATCCCATGTATTCTGTCAGATCATAATGCTATGATCTCAGCAATCAACAACAAGAGAAACAACAGAAACTACTCAAATACTTGGAAATTGAATAATTACCTCTTAAATGAAGGATGGGTAAAAGAGGAAATGAGAGCAGAGATTAAGAAGTTTTTGGAATTGAACGAGAATGAGGGAACAACATACTGAAACCTCTGGGACAGTATGAAGGCTTTCTTAAGAGGTTAAATTTATAGCACTGTATGCATACATCAAAAATCTAGAAAGAGATCAGATTAATAGCCTTATGCTTCAACTCAAACGACTACAAAAGGAGGAACAGTTCAATCCTAAATCTAACAGAAGACAGGAAATTACCAAAATCAGAGCTGAAATCAATGAATTTGAGAACAGAAAAAAGAACAATAGAAACTATTAACAAAACTAAGAGTTGGTTCTTTGAAAGAGTCAACAAAATTGACAGACCTTTTGCCAACCTCACCAAAAGGAAGATCGAAATGAAGCAAATCAACAAAATCAGAGATGAAAATGGGGATATCACCACAGACTCATCCAAGATTCAGAAGATTATCAGAACCTATTTTGAAAACTTATACTCTGCCAAATTTGATAGCATGGAGGACATGGACAGGTTCTTGGACACACACGACATCCCTTCTTTAAAACAGGAGGACATTGAAAACCTAAACCAACCTATCACAGAAAGCAAAATTGAAGCAGCAATCAAAGCTCTCCCAAAAAAGAAAAGCCCAGGTCCGGATGGATATACAGCAGATTTCTGCCAAGCCTTCACAGGAGAACTAAAACGGATCCTCTAGAAGCTCTTCCAGGAAATTGATACAATGGGATCACTCCCAAACACTTTTTATGAAGCAAATATTACACTGATTCCAAAGCCAACAAAGACACATCAAGGAAAGAAAACTACAGACCAATTTCCCTGATGAACATTGATGCAAAAATCCTTAATAAAATTTTAGCTAATTGGATACAAAAGCACATTAAAAAGATAATACATTATGATCAAGTGGGCTTCATTCCAGGAAAACAAGGCTGGTTCAACATACACAAATGAATAAATGTAATTTACCACATAAACAGAATTAAAAACAAAAATCATATAATCATCTCAATTGATGCAGAGAAGGCATTTGATAAAATTCAACACCTCTGTATGCTCAAAACTTTGGAAAAGATAGGGATCAAGGGAAGATACTTTAACTATGTCAGATCCATTTACGACAGACCCATAGCCAACATTATCCTCAAAGGAGAAAAATTGAAAGCATTTCCACTGAATTCAGGTACTAGACAAGGCAGTCCGCTCTCCCCACTCTTGTTCAGTATAGTCCTTGAAACCCTTGCCAGAGCTATAAGGGAGACAAGGAAATCAAAGGTATTTGTATAGGAAAAGAGGAAGTTAAGTTATCTCTATTTGCTGATGACATGATTCTATACCTAGAAGATCCATTAACATTGGCCAGAAAACTCCTAGGACTTATAGGTGATTTTAGCAAAGTAGCTGGCTATAAGATCAACTCCAGTAAATCACTAGTGTTTCTTTACTCCAGCAACAAATCCGCAGAAGAAGAAATCAGGAAATCTCTCCCATTCACCATCACTTCCAAAAAAATTAAATACTTGGGCATTAACCTAACAAAGGATGTTAAGGACCTCTACAAAGAAAACTATCAAACACTAAAAAAAGAAATTACAGAAGACCTGAGTAGATGGAAAAACATTCCATGCTCATGGTTAGGCAGAATCAATATAACAAAGATGGCCATTCTACCCAAAGCCCTATACAGATTCAACGCAATCCCCATCAAGATACCTATGGCTGGACAAACTGGTCCTCCACCTGCAGAAAGTTGAAATTAGACCCATATCTTTCTCCTTGCACAAGAATCAAATCAAAATGGATCAAGGAGCTTGGTATCAAACCAGCTACGTTGCAACTGATAGAAGAAAAAATTGGTCCAACACTTCAACATTTAGGAGTAGGCAAAGACTTTCTCAACAGGTCTCCGAAAGTGAA
>PVKS010036979.1:0-18961 GCA_004027875.1 Aplodontia rufa
TCCCACATCTAGATCGTGAAAACTTGACCCTCACTCTCAGATTTCCTAAATTCGAGTGACTTCTCACTAAATATTTCCTTGATTTTGCAGGGATTTTCAAATCTAGCTTTGTGAGAAAATGTGAATTGCATCGATTCTCTTGTTGTGGAAATAAAAATATATTTGCAGTTCACACCTGCAAATGATGTCTTCATGGCGACGGTTCAGACACAACTTCTCCACCTTTGTGAAGTCTGCATGACTTGCAGTCAGTGAAGAGCAAAAGGAAAAATAGTTGATTTATTTTCCCAGGAGAGAGGGAAAGGGGAAGGGGAATAGAGCCCTACACACTTCCAAGAGGACAGATCATTTCTTCTATGGAAAAGATACAAAAACATCTTGATCTCTAAGCATTAGCAAGGTCTTCATGGGCAAGATAATGATTACCACGTGGATGCGTGCTTGTGCCGTTTACCTGTCTTCCTCGTTGTTCAGTCCAGTCCCAGTCCTTTCTCCCAGGCCCAGTCTGTGTTTCAGCTGAAAAACAGAGGGAAAACCGTGTTCTTCAGGGTCTTTGTCAATGGATTCAAACTTTTTGGATGGCGACTCATGCTAAGAACCACAAGGACCATTGTGACCTAGCGTCCATACATAGGCACAACTGGAAAAAACCTTTCGCAAGACCCAAGTGACCTTTACCATGTCTCATACACTCTGGTTTTGTCTATTACATTAAGCATAATGCTGGTGGAAAGCTGCTATACTGACTTCATAGTGCATTCAGGATCCACCCTGTGAAAAACTTGGGGCCGGTTCAAAGGTGTGTGTCCACAGATAAGGAAGAAGGGATGGGGCTGAAACAAAACTCTTCAAGACCCACAGACCTCACACATATGCAAATAAAAGGCAGCTGGTTAGAAAAGAACTAAGAAAGGATGTAGCTGAGTGAAACAGCAGGGTTTGTTCCTGTTATTTTGATTTGGGGCTCATCATCCACGTGGACTGCTTCACTGCTTCACGCTGGAGGGATTTTTCTCTTGCACAGGATTAGAGTATTTTGGAGAGAATTGGATGTAGTGTTTCCCATTCCTTCTAATAAAAATACTCTTCAGCTTTAAAACGGGAGTCAACTTAAATTCTGTTATTGAAAATAATCGCGTGGGAAGGACTGCAATAAGAGGAAGATCGTGAAGAGGAAGACCAGGGCAGAAGTCTGAAGGACAGTGCACCCTCTCATGGCACAATGGGGAAAGTGTACCCCCTGTCCAGCAGTGATTCCCAGCATCCAGAGCTGGCCATCAAGCTGGTGAGAGACTGCTCCTGGTCTCCTGGTATCCAAGTGTTACTTCTCTGATCTTCAGTTTTGTCATCTATTAAATGGACTGTTATCAATCGCGAGCAAGAGGAGACATGTAGAAGCACCTCAAATTCAGAAAACAGAAGCGGATCTGCAGGCTGATTAGCATGGGATTTCTTTATTTGCCCCCTTACATCAGGAGCAGGGACTACTGTGTCTGCAAGTTCACCTGTGTTCACAGGTGACTGGGCCTCATACTTCACATAGCTATGATTGCAACTTGTGACCTCCAGTCTTGGTGTCCCCATCCTAACAGACCAAATGGTGTCAGAATTTAGCTGTGCTTGGCAAGGCTGGACAAAGTCCCATCCTGGGTCTAACAACGAAGGATCAGCTTGCATACCATCTCCATCTTTGTGATTTGTGTGTCTTCCAAGCCGTCCAGCCCACAGAGCGCTAGTTAAAAGCTGATCCCGGAACTGCCCTCTGCAAGGTGGGCCACCCAGGGCCCCACCCAGAACATGGCCTGTTCATGGTGCTGTTTCTAAAAACCCCTCACATTCCCCATGTCTGTTGTCCTGGCTTCACCAAGGGCTGGAGCCAAGCTGACACATGGTCCCTGAGTCTTTGTTGAACTTGAGCTCAGATGGATGCAGAAACACAGGAGAAGCCAAATCATATGTTTAAACACTTAAGAGGAAACCAGACTCAGCAAGAGACTACAACCCTGGATTTAGCCTGGGTGAATTTTCCTTCTCTGGGATTTCCTGTTCCTTTTCTGGACGTTTCTATCTATCGAATGTTCCCTGGCAGTTGGTTTAAGGCCATCAACTCTGTGGTGAAAGAAAAGTCTTACACAAGGCTTGGGCTTAGCTGCTAAAATATCAACGGCAGCCGAGCTGTGTGGCTCTGGAGCCAGGCATACATGACATAAGCTCCCAGCCTCTGTCAATCTCCGTTATACTGGAAGAGAGACCAAGCGTTATGACTGGGCTTAAAGAAGGCTCCACTCTGTGAAGTCTGGCATGCTACCCCAACAATGCTGGGGGGGGGGCAGTGACAGTAGTGGAGGTGGGGATGGAAGGGGAAGGGCAACAAGAAGATAGATCCTTAAGGAATGTCAAATAAGTGAACCTAAAAGCCTGGCCTCCTATAATGTTCTTAGACTGCAGTTAAAATTTAACAATTTTTTTATGTAAATCATCTGGCATACTCAGTTGCATGGGGTGGGGGGCTGCAGGGAGGGAACAATGGGTTAGGATTAGATAATTTACTTAGTGCTAAAATTCCAGGAAGTTTGTGTTGATCTGGGCCTGAATCTTGTTACTTTTTAGCTCAAATCAAAATCTTTATCTTCCTATAATAGTTGAGAGAACATTTTTGTTACTTCCTCGTTTTTACAGTTGTAATTTTTACCCCCTTTCATCAAATAGACCTGGTTAGATTAGCAACTCTTAGCACAGAGATAAAAATATTGGTAGGGCCCAATGGGTCCTGTTTTGTTTATTCTAACAGAGCAGGCTTTGATCTAAACGTATTTCCTGGGGTCTGGATGAGATGACCTAATTCCTGTCTTATCCATCTGCACTTTTCTGTGAATCTCAGATTGCGCTTTACTGTGGAGTCCTTTGAAATTCATTTTACACTTTCCCCCACTTTGTTTCCCTCTTTGACATTTGTTTCATTTGGGTTGAGTGTGTAATTCCCACTTAAGAGTCATGGCTTTATTTTTCTAACAGGACTGCTAGGTTTTAACAGAGTGGGACCATTTTTTCTCTCTCTTTTAAACTTTTCTCATTCTTGACATTCGCAACATGCCAAAAACAATAAGCAAATAATCTACTGCTAGACATTTATGTCAACTGCAAATCACTTAGGATTTTCTGTCTGATCACCTTTTTAAAAAAATAATTTAAAAATATTGCCCTCCCCTCTCTCTCCTCTTCCCCCTGAAAGTAATTAAAACAAAACAAAACAAAAACAAAAACCAAAAAACCCCCAAAAAACAAACAACAACAACAACAACAAAAACAAACAAACAAACAAAACACCTGGCCTGCTAAGACTGGGATGTGATATCTCAAAGCCCAAAGTCTGCTTCTGTTAAGTCCAGTAGATCTGCAAGGACCTCCTTCGCCCTCCCCACCCCCACCAAAAACCCCTGCAGAAGGGGCCTCTTGGGCAGCTTGGGTCACTCTTTGGTTCCTTCCCCCCCCTTCCTCCCCAGGTCTCTGTCAATCACCAAAATGCCCTTCCAAGTGTGTTTTTCAGAAACAGGGAAGCCCAAGTTGGGGGAGGGGCAACAGTGGAGATGGAGGGAGGAGGAAAAAGAAAAATGATGAATAGAGGAAAGGAAAGACACAGAGGATAAGAGAATGACAGTAAACAGACAGAAAGGAAGAAGGAAGCACTTTAAAACGAAAAAAAAAAGTTGCCAAGGTTTGTAAATTTGGGTGATGGGCCCTGCTGCACTATTCTGCATTTACAATTCACATTAAACAACAACAACAACAACGAAGGGACATGTCACCAAGGTGAATATTTTTAGTCCCAAAATTTTGTGAATTTAGCTGTCATTTCAGTCTACGACAACCCTTCTTAGTTCAGCGAAATTGGGTTCTCGGTGATTCCAAAACTACCAGGATGCACCTTAAGTTTCAGAAGGGGAAAGAGAAGGCCAAGCCCTGGGACCGGTGGCGGGAGTGGGGGAGCCGAGGGGGGGAGGTGCGTCCATCTTCGGCCTTAAAACCAGCTCGGTGGCTTTATAAATATAAATCCATTTCGCTTCTGCCAGGCTGAGCTGCGAGGCTAAGTGTATTTATCACACTGAGAAGTGGGGCTGAAGGCGCTTTCTTGTTTTGGAAATGGATGGGAAAGGGAATGGGCAGGTAATGATCAATACATTAGAAAGATGGCCAATCGATAAATGGATAGGCAGGGACAAAAGGGGAGCGGACCGGGAGGGGGAGGGAGAGCCTACGACCTTTTCCTAAGGGCTTAGGTTGCCTCCGAAAAATCTATCCAAACGAAAAGCTACTTTTGCCCGCCTTAACTCACTTTCCGAAAAGGCCAGCAGGGAGGAGGTCGGTGGAGGGAAAAGGAAAAAGTGCCTGGGCTCCCCGCCCCCCGCCGCCCGCCTCGCGGAAGTGGACTTGCGGCCCCGGGTGACGCAGGGCCTGACCCCCGCACCAGCCCGGCGTGTGGGAGCCAGGGCGGGGGGCGAGGGGACAGGGGGCGGGGACCGCGCGGCGGCGACCGCGAGAGCTCGGGGTCCAGCCGCCGGGGCGGGGGGCGGGGGCGACGGTGACGTGCGACTGTCTTTTGGGCCCTTTGGCGAGGGCGGGCGAGGTGCAGGGGTGCGGGGCCAGCAACCCGCGGTCGCCCCCGGGCGTCCCCAGGCTTGGTGGTGCAGAAGAGCCAGAGCCGTAGAGCGCGCGTCCGGGGCACCCCCTCGCCGCCACGCCCAGCCGCAGGAGGTGACGGACGCCTCCTCCGCAACGAAAGCCACCGTTTGGCTCTCCCAGAGGCAGAGCTTCAGGACGCAATTCCGGCCTTCTCTACTCTCCAACCTGGGGGGCGGGAGGAGAGGTCATTCCTGGAGCAGCGGGAATGGGACCCAAGAGGAGAATCCGGAAAAATCTTGTTCCCCAAATTTTTGTGTGCTGAGATGTCAGGATGCTCCTTTGCATCGCGACGATGTTCACACCCCCCATCTCTATCCTCTTTTGGTTTGGGGACATCCACCCGCACCCCTGCCTGGTCGGGGCCTGGGGTCTGCCCGCCTTCCCCAATACCCAGGCCTTCAGGCGCCTGGCGTGTCCCAGCCTTTGGACCTCGCAGCACAGAAGTCTAATGACAAAGTCTGGCACCCCAGTGGCCTGCTCCCTGAAGGAAGTTTCTGCTGCAAGGCAGCCCCACGCTTTCTGCTACCTGGGGGTGGCCACCCCACCGCTACCGGGATTCACCACCCCCCTAGGGGTGGGGGTAATATACACCACCAACCCCTGTGGGCCCAACTTCTGCTCTGTCATATTGCTCACCCCAAAATCCTGCACAGGAGGAAAACGTTTCTCCCTAGAACAAAAGGGAGGAAGAATCAAACTGAATTTTGATGATGGAATATATTCAACTTGATTCTGTGTATCCTTTATAATCGACTTTTTCTTTTAAATATGCATGTGCTTTTAAATGCCTAAAAGACTAATTAAATAAAGAACATGTTGACCTCACTGGGTTGAGGCCCAGTTTCAGAGTCAGATTATATAACCCCGCTGCATCGGGAATTCTCCAGCAATGCAGCTCTGAGCCGCCTGGAAGAAAGAAAAAAAAGCCACCGAATCAAGAAACCAGAAAAGTTAAAACTGAAATTATCTAAAGCCAAATATCCTGCTTAAGGAAACTTACCTTTCAGGATGAGATCTCCAATGACAACATTTATTTCATTTTTTTCTTTCTTGAGGGGTGGGGGTTGAGAAGGGTAGAGGGAGACTGTAAGTACATTCCCACCCAAGTAATGGATATTGGGGAAAATATATAGGGTCTCCAAATTTCAAAAGAAAAGGAAACACAGGCCCACGCAAACCCGTTTCTGTTATGCCTTTAACAAATTCTTATCTATAGAACGATACTAACTCACATACACAATTTGCTGGTACCTGGGGAAATGTTAAAATGCATTCAGGGGCCTGGCTAAATAGAAATACGCTCTAAAAACACAGACACAGTATGCTGTTTTATCTGTTGCAAAAAAAAAATGTATTTGATTACTTGAGTAAAATTACAGTATCTCTGTTGTTAGTAAGTATTAAATGTTAAAGAAAATTGGACCCCCCCTTTCCTTTCAACTTTCCAAGAAAGTGCATGTAACAGTCCAATTTTTTTTCTTCCATACCTAATACAAAATAAACAAACACTATACCTGCTTTCTTGATCAAGAAGAAGCATTTGCTCTTGTAAGGAACATATGTACATTTTAATGAAAGTGATATTTCTTATTGTATATACAAGAGCATCTACATTTTCTCCACTGAAGGTTGTTCAAGATGCTATATAGCAGCACTGTGAAATTCCAGCACACGTTTTCTATTGTGAATATACCTACAAGGCAAAATGTTACGTCTCCGTTTCAACTACCAAAACAACACTTGATTTTTTTCTCTAAAGAATTCTGCGTGCTTATTACTGTACAGAAACTTATTAACATTGAAGAGACTCAAGTAAAAAGCACAATACAAATAGCAGTTCAAAACGGAAATGGTTAAATCTACAAAACAAAAAAGCAGGTTGAATTTTAGAATAAAAATGAAACAAAACAAAACAAAAGAACCCCAAACCTTTCGAAGAACCACACTGTTCAGTCTGTATTTTTGCAGTCCTTTCCTTAAATCTGTTTTGAAAGATTAGACAATGTGTTTGCTGATAAAATTTTCCAGCAGGATCAAAGTGTACATTTATATACAGACTTTATTAGAGACCTAATGCATCACTGAGGCATTGCATCAACACCAGGTTCATATTAAACTGGATATAGAAAATAAGTTAATGCCAGATTAAGACCGCCTAGCAGGGCAACTTGCAATTGCCATAAATGTTACAGCAAGTTTATAGCACTCTAGTCAATTAGTATTTAGTCCAAAATACAGAAGACCAAAGTTAATGCTTGCATTCTGTTTGCAAAGCAAGGTTATATCACTAATAAATAAGCTTTCTTAGAACTCTAGAAGTTGAACAAGGTACAAAAGAATGTCTTCATAATGTTGTAGTTCATAGACCCGGGGGACCAAAAGGCAGAGGGACAGGGCAAGGGGTAGGAGGCCACCATAGGTCGCATTCTGAACAGGAATGCTATGTCTCTAGAACGCTGCTGCTTTAACTGGTGACGATCTCTTTGCTGTCCTCCAGGAAGCGGGTGAAGCGGAAGTTGGTTCCGTTCTCACTGCTTGCCATCTTCTCCAGGCCAGCCAGAGGAGCACTGGGATCCGAGTTCTGGAGCTTCTCCAGATTTCCCGTCAGCCCACTAATAGGTGAGCTGCTCCCGCTGCCCAGGCTTCCAGGAATTGGAGGGATGCCACCATTCTGAATGACAGAGATCTCGTTGGCCTTCATCGCCAGCCCATTGGAGAGCGCTGCTGCATACTGATTCCAGAAACTGGAAGGATCTCCGCTTCCTGACCTCGCCGCCAAATCCTTCTGGAACATTTCTGGGAACTTGACAGGATTGCCTCCTAGAAATGTCATGGGGCCATCCACAGACAGCCGCCGGCCCCGTCGTGCTGGGGTGCTGTTCCACATGTGAGTGCCCATGTGTACCTGAGATGGGGTGGGCATGGAGGGGACAGAGAGAGAAGGAAGAAAATCAAAAAAGAAAAAAAAAAAAGAGAAGTTTAATAGTTGAATCTGTCTCAACTCATATCCTAACACTCCACGAAACAAGTAGCCTAAATGTCTATTCTTATTATGTGTCAGAGAGTGGAGAAGGCAACGGGAACCATCCACTCCTGTGCACTAGTAATAACGTGTTGGGGCTCCGCAGCCCAGGGCCGTCTTTCGTTCTCCCGGGCAAGACGTCTTGCTTACTCTTTTTATTACCTGTATTTAGCTTATAATGGCCTCAAGCAGGCCAGTCAGTCGCAGATAGCTCCTTTCAGGGTTAGAATTGTTATGTCCACTCTCATTGCAATGGTAAGTATTGTATCTGACACCTTTTACCCTATAAATGTCCTTTTCAGATGGAAAGAAAGTACCCCTCACTGATTACCCATTGGAGGGCCCGGCATATGGACAGAAAAGCCAGAAAGTAATTATTCATCTTGCATTACTGGCAGCAATCTCCAGAGAAATCCTCTGTCAACAGAAAAATGTACACAGTAAGAGCGCTCAACTGTTGCTCTAGAACGTAAGCATATTTGCCTGATTTCCAACACATATCAGTAGGAAATGGTGCATGATCAATTATCATAATACCCATTAGCAGAGCAGTGATGTTATTGTTTCTAGAAAAACAAACCATGCTGGACTGCATAGTTATGAAAAATAGCTGCATACGCCGAGGAGAACCATAATTACTAAGTGATACGGGCAGCACACAGGCCACATGGAGGTCTTTAATCAATACCCCATGGCAACGCCAGGCTGTCTGATTTGGTAGGTGCAGCAATTCATTTGGTGCACTTAGCGAGACAACAGAGAGAGGCCCCTGCTTTGCTTAGGTACCAAATTATTCAAGGCACCGTGACACGAGCAAGTTGCAGGCTGCCCTCCTCCCTGCCACGATGCTGACCCTCCCAGGCACCCCCCTCGTGCCCCAGCCAGCCACGTGCAGCAGGTTGCAGGTTCCCTTTTGGGAACACTCTCCCTGGGCTGCTGACTCCAGGAACATGCACTACAGAAACCCTGGTGGCAGCAGGGATGGGCTGAGGGGCGGGCAAGGTGCTGGTGCAGTGCGGTACCTTAAGATTGCCCTTGGTAGTGAACGCTCTGCCACAAATAGTGCAAGCAAAGGGTTTCTCTCCAGTGTGAGTTCTCTCGTGAATCTGCAGGGCACTCGATGAGGAGAAGGTTTTGCCACACGTGTTGCAATAGTGCTGTTTGGGAGTTCTCCTGGGCAGAGTTGGGAGCAGGACCGGGGAAGAGGCAGAGGATGACAGAGGCCCAGAAGGGACGTGAGTGGTTGGGGTGTCCTTACTGTCCTGAGGAGAAACATGCACAAAGCCGTTGACCTCTGTTTTGATGAGAGATGACAAGGAGTTGGCGGGAATCACCGCAGAGTTCTGATTGGGGCCAAGGTTGGAGCTGGGCTCAAAGAGCTGGGATGGTAGATCTCGCATCTGATGTGTCAACATGTGCTGCTTCAAGTTACCCTTTGTGGAAAAGCCACGATTGCAGACTGTGCAAATAAATGGTCTCTCTTTGGTATGACTTCTATAGTGAATGTCCAAGGCACTCTGACAAGCAAAGGTTTTGCCACAAATGTCACAAGCAGTATTTTTAAATTTGCCCCTGTCTCTGAAAGGGAAGAGGATTCCCAAAGAATCTTCTTTGATGATTTTCTCTGCGTGACTAGATGTCAGATCCAAAGCCCCCCCGTTCACTGGGGTGGGGGACAAACCGTTGGCAAACTCGCTTGGTCCTGCTCTCGGTGGCTTCTCCTCCATGCTGGGTGACTTGTGGAATTCCTGGGTGCTGTTGGATGGGGACAGAGCCTGCATGGAAGAGGTAGACTCTGAGATGGCTGGGCTGCCAGCACTTTGGCTCTCCATGTCACCACCCACTGAGGACGAGTCGTTGGTTAGCACGTCCCCCTCGACAGACCCGTTCTCCACTGACTTGAGGCTGGCTTGCAGCTGCTCAGCCAGGCCGGCATTGATCATCTTCATCTGATTTTCCAAAGCAGCGATGCTTGACATCTCGAGGGGCAAAGGCGAAGAAGACAAGCTGTCTTGGGATGCATCGGCCGACTTGGGTGTATCAGGGATGCTGCCCTCAGGACAGTCTTCCATGTTGTCGTCGGAGAAGTTGTCTAGGTCATCAAAATTTTTCTCATCAAAGGAGCCTGTGTCAGACTCCATGGATTCAGGGTAGCTGTCAGGGACAGGGGTGTTGGGGATCTGACCTCCCATGTGCATGCGGATATGCTGCTGCAAGACCACAGCATTAGTGAACTTCTTCTGGCAGATGGGGCAGGAATGCTGGACTCTGAGAGGGGGCATAGCCCGATGCACACTGTAATGGGTCTTAAGGTTCCCTTTTGTGGTGAAGGCCCGGCCACAGATCTTACACTTAAAGGGCCTCTCTCCCGTGTGTGTCCGGTAGTGCATTTTCAGAGCACTTTGACAGCTGAGGACCCGGTGGCAGATGATAC
Source organism: Aplodontia rufa (assembly GCA_004027875.1). NCBI lineage: Eukaryota > Metazoa > Chordata > Mammalia > Rodentia > Aplodontiidae > Aplodontia > Aplodontia rufa. Next base: position 10,137 of record PVKS010036979.1, read on the forward strand.
ACTCATTGGGGTCAGTGGCCTTCTTGTCAATATTTTCTACCAGTTGTTGCAGCTTAGATGTCTCTGATGCCTGGGCTGAGTCCAAGAGTCCCCCAAAAGGAAACTTGGCCTTGAACTGCTCAGACATGAGTGGCAACAAAGGGTTGGTGAAGGTGGTGGCACCTCCTGGGCCACTGTCGGCTGCAGGGGAACTCAGGGTGCTGTTGCTTGCTGTTGGGACAGAGTTGGTGGCTAGACCACTTTCTTCACTTTTGCCACCAGAGGGTGGCAGAGTGGACCCCTCGGCTTCCTCTGGGAGCCCACCCAGGTTTCTTGTGGCTGGATCGGGGACTCCAGAGTCACTTTTGACTGAGCCTGGGGGGCTGGTGGCAGAATGGCTGATTGGGATAAGGGCTGGCTCTTCCGTCTTGATGAAGGGTGTGAGGTTTGGGAGGGTCGGGGGCAAGGGCAGGCCGACGGAAGTGGTCAAAGTGGGCAACACCGGTTTGGTGTCCAGCCAGCTGGTGACTGGCTTCTCTGGAGGGATGGACATGCCATATGGTATGCCGGTACTCGTAGGGATGTTGTCCAAATGCTCAGGCACAGGATAGGGGTTCATCTGGATGTGAGGATATTTCTCTTTGTGGCGCTGGAAGTGGACTTTCAGGTTCCCCTTGGTGGAGAACCTGTTCCCGCAGATGTTGCACTTGAAGGGCCTCTCTCCGGTGTGGGAACGCAAGTGGATCTGCAAGGCACTGTCGCTCCCGAAGACCTTCGCGCAGAACCTGCACTTGTGTTTGAAGAACGCCTCGTCGGAAGTACTTTTCGCTTCGAAGGCAGTGACATTTGGTGGCTTGCTTTTTCTTTGCTGGGCCAAGGCAGACAAGGAGTTTAAATCCTCTGCAGTTGTTCCAATGTTGGGCAAAGGGCTGGGGAAAACCGCGTTAGCAGGGGTCGGCTGAGGTAGAAGTGGATTAGATGCAGGACTTAATAAACTGCTTATTGCAAAAGCTGGTGAGGATGATGCTGAGACTGCTGGGTTGCTGACATGGGAGGCGCCAGCGCTCGAAGCCACTTTTTCAGAGGACGGGGTGGTAACTGCTGCCGCCAATATGTTGATATTGGGAGAAGTGCCACTGTTGGATGAAATGGTGGTGTTGCCAGAACTGCTCTGAGGTAGCTGGATTGGGGGTAGCTGTTTCACACCGCTAATGCTGGCAGATTGGCTCGCGAGGCTCTGTGCTAATCCAGCTGCTGCCGCCAGCTGCTGAGATAAATGGGAACTTAGCGTGGACAAGGGGTTGGCAGATGTTCGTAAAGTACCTTGAGAAGGACTAGAAGATGCTGGCAAGTCTGCGTTCTGAGAAGCCAACAGCAGTATTTGGTGACGAATCTGCTCGATCAGTTGCAGCTGGTGGATCTGCTGCTGCTGCAGTGCTAGGAGCTGCTCCATGAGCGCGGGCACTGCCAGTTTGCCTCCCGAGGCCCCATTGCACCTCGCTTCCTGGGAGAACTGGGCCACCGCCACCTTGGTGCTCTGGAGGTTCTCGATGATGACGTTGCTGTTGATCACGGAGAAATTGCCCAGTGTTGTCAGGTCCCCAAGTTGAGGTAGAGAGGTTGTGATCGCTGAGGTACCTGTGGAGTTGCTACCATCGCCGTGGGGGGTGGTACTGCCGGTGGTGCCGCTCAGTGGACCGCTGCCGCTGCTGTTGGCAACCGGGACCTCCACCTCCATGGACTCTTCCCGGTCAAGTCCCTTGTGTTCTGAAAGGTCGCTGCAGTCGAGTTGATCTGTTTTGTTCACTGTGTCTTTCATTTGTTCATCAGGATTACCAGGAGGGGGACTGGGAGAGAAGGTTTTGGGTGGGGAAGCTGGATTTTCATTTACGATCAAAACTAATTGATTTTTACTGCAGTTCTTCTTGTGGAGCAGAAGATCTGATAATTCAAAGAACTCAGCACAGCACCGGCCACAGACGTGGGCATCCTTGCTCTTTGTGGGACGACTTGGTTGACCCTTCTCCGTGTCTCCTACAAACAGCAAAGGACATAGGGTTAGAAAGGGGGCCAGGGCACGCTGACACCTATGACTTTAAAAAAAAAGAAAAAAAATGGCAAATTGTTTTCTAACTGCGAAACTCAGAACTGTAGCCCCTGAAAACCAATCAATATTACCTAGGAATGCTCATCATTAATTTTTAAGGGTATGGAGGAACCCCTATCCATCTAGTATTTCAGATGGTCATGGGCTGCAGATAATTCATCAAAATATAAAATACTATGAATGGAAGACATTGGTACCTAATGAAATTCCATAGCAAAATATTGATTTCCAATATTTTATATACCTGATTGTCTACTGGTCCAGAGAGGGTCCAGCAAGCGCTCTGAGGACTTATTAGGCTCTTGAGTTTCTGTCAACCTTATTCATTTTCAACCGATTCAAAGATATCTGTGACAGTTTGTTCTGTCACTAAAGTAATTTGTAGTCATTCAGGTTCCAATCAGTTGTTGACAAGGGGAAAAAAAAATGCATATCACCAAGCTATGGACTGACAACTTGAAAATCACCTCAAGCCCCCACCTCAAACCTGAGCTAAGTCTGATCCGTGACAAACACACTTTAGTCACATCAGTAACAAATCCTCCAGAGAGCTCCTCAAGACTTGCTTGAATACAAAAGAGAAAGCAACACACACACAATGCAGAGAAACACAATGATCATAATCCGTTACAAGGCCTGCCTGGCACCTATATATCACCCTGTGGCATGTTTATTTTTAAAATTAAAGAATGCAACCCTGGCTACCATTCCACTAATAAGGAAAATATGCCTCTATGCTCCAACTGGCAACATCACGCCTCTAAATATTTCATCAAAAGTGTTCTATCTATAAAAGCTGGCATGAGATTTACATTTCTGATTAAACATCAACTTAAAGAAGGATGCGCAGTTAAGGGGAGCTCTCCCACCCTGTAAGAAACTATGCCCGACCTAGAGTTTGGAAATGCTTTGCAATTCTCCTTCTCTGAATGCTTTTAAAAACAGTTTGCTCTTAACTGTTATCAATTGTTTAACAGATTGTCCTGAACCTTTTCTTATAAAAATCCCTTTATTTCATGTCCGTCTCCACTGGTTGCTCAGATGTCTCCTCACTAAGATCCATTTGTAAATTAAACATAAAAATCTCCAACTCCAAGCTAACATCCTATTCAAAGACAGGATGGCGTCCCATTGTTTGCCCAGCATGGGGAACACCAACTTCTGTTGTACAAATGGTGTGTGGTCATCTCCGAAGGCTGTGGAAAAAAAAAAAAAAAGGAAAAAAAAACTGTTTAATTCAAGGATTACCTCCCTGCATGCTTTTCTGCAGAACTGAATCAGATAATAGGTAGTTTCCATGACTTCCAAATTGAATCTCCCAGAAAACTTGCAGGGAAAAAAAGTAATTGCAGATATGAATACATGCAAAATCAAAATGCTCCCTTTTATTTCAGTAAACTTTTGAGTCTACTCAAAAGAGCCAGCTGTTTGCTTTTTTGGATTTAGCATCTAAAAAGCTTGAGTAGTTCTGTATTTCTGAAAATATAACGAATGCCTAAATATTAACTTTTGAAAATTCCTTAACTCTGTCTGCCTAAAGTCATGCTGAGGTTGATCAGAACCTCTGGTAAAGGATGCCAAATGTATGCACACTCGATTCACTGGGAGTGTTATTTTAGTAGCTAAGTTATACTTAATAAGCTAGCTTTCCTAATACCCATCTTTTAATCTCCATGAGGTTAGAGTGCAAAACACATTAACAACACCAAACAAATCGTAGTTGTAGCAGAAAATACCAATAATGATCCAGTTTTAATTTAATGTTTAATCATCCTAATTGGCACCAGATTCCTATGCACATTTAAGGTGCTGCTTTTCTGTCTCTCCCCCTGCCTTAAAATAATATAAACAAAATATTAAATGAAATTGCTAAAGTTATGTTGCTTAACTTGCGACAAAAAAATAATGTGACAAAAATTCTGTTTAAAGCTTCTTATTTTGACAACCAATTTTAAATGATGCATCCATTTCAGATGCTTATTTTAAACTACGAAATGCAATTCCTAATATATTCAACAGAAATGTTATTTCTTTCTCTTTGCACATTTCCATATGTAATGGTTATGTTTCCATCTACTTTTACAGCCAATTATGAAGGAACAAAAGCTATTCTGTTTGTTCACACATTTTCAACAAAATGCATTAAAACTATTATGTCAGCATGTTCTATTAAGCTCTGCATTCAGTGGAAAATACTTTTCAACCAGCTCACATTTATCAAAACATAAAGCCACTTTAAAACACAGTTTTGCTTGGTCAGCTGGGCTTAGACAAATAATGACAGATTCAGAACTAAATAACTAGCAAAAGGGAATCAGAAAACTGACTTCATCAATTGTACACATTACAATGTAGTTGCTTCAAATATTTAGCACATCTGTGCTCACGATTAAAGGGCATTTTAATTCTTTATAACTTGCAAACATCTGATATTCTCATAATATATAGAGAAAATAAAAGAAAGGGTATTTTACAGGATTTAGCTGATCATTACCTTCCTGTACTCCAATTCTGTATTTGTGTTGCTTCGAGACTCACTTGAGAATTTTCAAGTTTTTCAACCTGAACATTTTTATATTTCAGATTGTGCTAACTGGATGGAAAATATGGACATTTAAAAATGAATTTCAGCTTGCTTCTAAGAAAGAGACTGTGTTAAAAAGCTGACCATGTTTTAGCTTAGATTTTCACAGCATTTTCAAAACCTGACATTTGATCTAGCTGTAGAGTCAACTAATTTAATTTCCTGATGTTTGGGAATACCCCAGCCCCCCAAAATCCTGGTATCTATTTTGATACATTTCAAAAGCAGTTGTCACTACACTGTAATATACCTAACTTTAAATCTATCTGCATTCTGAATACAATTCCAATGCAACAACTTTAAAAGAAATAAGATAAAACACAAGGACTAGCATGAATCTTTAACTACCAAAAGGAATACTCCAGATGTAATAAGATACATACACACACACACACACACACACACACACACACACACACGAGAACATGTTCTAATTCATTTTTCCGATCCTACTCTCTGCTATCTTGTATCTCTCTCAATAATCTGTTACACAGGATTGCAACTGGTGACCTCATTATAGTAAATACAGTTGCCTTCTTCCACTACCATGCTGAAAATAACATTCCAGTTCCTTTTCTATGGATTTTGCATACAAATTAATTTTGTAATTCTAGTCAAATAGGAACATTTAAGAAATAGTGGCTTTCTAAGTATATAGGCACAAAAAGGAGGAGGCGATCTTATACTGCCACCAAATTTATACTAAAATCCCAGATGTTTTAGTTATTGTAGTATTTGGGTACTTGATGCCCAACCCAAATTTGTGTTTTTCTTCATCTGACCCAAACATTGCAGAATTGGAAGCAGAAAACTGAAGTGTTCTAGCATATCTGTCTACTGAGAAAATAAAAATAAAACTATGCCTCACACAGAAAGGTTTAGCCAGCCAGGAAAGGAAAAAAAAAAACAAAACATCAAAAAAGCCAAAAAGCAACCACCAACTCTAACAGATTTAGTTTTCTTTTTTGGAGCTCCTCAGAAAGACACTTCACTGTACTTCCTATTACCTTAAGACTGCATTAACATTTTTAAAAATAGAATCTCTCACAATAGTGGGTTTGGGACTCATAATCTTAACAGTCTGTTGTTCCTTTTCGGGAACCTATTGGAAGGGCCATCACAGAGGTATCTGATTGATCCTTTATCTTTTTTTTTTTTTTTTGCACAAACCTTAGAAAAAGGCTCAATCTGAATATGTCTAACTTAAGATTCCAAGGAAGTTGTAAACATTTCAGCATATGTTGTGCATATTTTCTGTAATGTCTAGAGTTTCCTCTACGCAACATGCAACCAAATGACACAGTGACGGTCCCCTTCAAGTTCACCCAGTGTGCTGGCCAGGATTAGTGTGTTCTCGCGTGGAAAACTACAAGAGAAATCTCTGAAAAAATAACAACTTGGACAAGACGCTCCTTTTAGAGTAGTGATGCAAGCCCACCTAATACACACAATCAAGGAAAGCGGGGGTGGGGGGACCTCTTCCCCACGGATGAATCAAAGTGAACACTAGATGCAGTTCCAGTTGCAAGAGTTTGTTCAAAAACTTCTTTGTGGCTTTCCTATTCCAGTGACGCGTAAGAGAGAGACTCCTTAAGGCGAGATCTAAACTCTGACTACATAAACATTGGCAAAGGCACAAGAAACTAAATCCCTGTTGTTTGAGGGTAAAGCTGAGCTATGGGAACTACCTGTCAATCTTCCCCTTTGGGGGTCTGGCATCTGAGGGTGACAGGGGAATGAGGTTAGGAAAAGAAGCCACACTGATAAGGTGAAACTAAAATAAACTACTAACTTCCTGCTAAGTGACTAGCAAGACTCAATTTGGGGGTCACTGGGAAGATACTGAAGGACATATTATGATCTGGACCTTGTCACCTTTGCATGGGAGGAGGCAAGCAAAGGTTAAAACAGCTCTACACATCTAGGTTTTCTAAAGCCTGCACGCAAACTTTTTTCTCCTGAGGGAGGGGGATCAGTTCTTAGGTTAATTTACCATCTCTTTCAGTAAACTGATAAACTACTTCAGCTTTTGACCATCTAAGAATATTTTAGAGTATATGGCTATCTGCACCAGGATATGTCTTAGAAAATAACCTAGTTTAGTCTGTAGGAGAAATTTGTTCTGGGTAAAACAGAGTTTTGGCTTTTCACAATTACAAAACACTTAAACTGTCTGCCTGTTTCTTCCTTAGATTCTGGTAAGATCTCACAATAAAAACACGGGTTTCTGCCTTCTAAAGGACTGTGGTGAAAACAACTTGATGCCTCCAAAAGTAGGAAGAAAGGAAATAGAGACCCCAAAGGATAACCTATAATTTAGCACTTGAGCCATGAAGCATGGGGGAAACTTGATGTTAGATAAACCACCAAACTCTCTCTCAGTATCACAAATTCATTTTCACACAATCTATCTCATGCCTTTTTTAAAAAAATATTTTAGGAAGTATCTGCAGCCCGAAACAAATTTCAAAACACAGTTTGTATTTTCTTATCCAGAATCTTTTATTATGCCAAACTTAAAATAGGCCTGATTAAACACAAATTCTTTCCAACTGCCTTATCTTGCAGGTGTCGGTTTTTCAAAAAAAAGCAATTAATTATAGTTCTCTCTAACCTTTTGGGTCCAGGAATCAATGTGTTGCCATTAAGCTGCTCACAATGAGTAAATTACTTTGGTAAATAATAGAATTTCATTATTAATATAAATAAGAGGGATTTTTATGATACTTTATATAAGAGTTAGTGTTTTATCTGCAATTCATGATTTTTTTATTTTTCTTCCAATAGTACATTTTTCCACGAAAAAGCTAAGCACCAAAATACTTAATAAGTGAATGGAGCCTGAATAGGCCCACCAACTAGTTATAGGTATCTTAAAAATACCACCAAAGTAAGAAGAAAAAAACCCAATATACACAGACACCTTAAGTCTAAATCTATAGGAAAGAATGCATATATAAAATTACTAGATGCTCATATTCCCTTTCCTCAGAAGGATCTATCTTGGTAAATAATCTTCCCAGTGCCAGGCATCTTTCCACAAAGTAATTTGAGACTTGTTGAATATCATTTGAGACAAGTCGAATTTGCCATAATCTTGGTTTTATAAGAAAACAAAAATTATCAAGTTTATTGTAGAGTGTTTCCGGTACCACAGTTGCACTAAAGTAGAAAAAAAATCGCAACATTTTAAGGTGGACTAAGTCATCTTATTTTCTTAAAACTGGCTGAGATGAAGCCATCCTTTTGGATGTTTAGCATGCCTGGGGCTTTCTTTGTGAGCGCATTCACACTCAAACACACACAAGCAGGACACACAACACAGCAGGACAGTCACTCTTTCAGGGCTACTGTAACTGGGGTCTACAAAACTTTTCTAGGTTCGGCTTAGGGTAGAGGTCATAAAACTTGAGGTTCCCGCATGTAAGAAGAGCATCAACTAGATTTAATTTGGTAATGTTTGACAGGTATTTCATTTGCTACATTTTCAGAACATTTCAAGATACAAGAAAAAGTAACCACAATGTTTAAATAGGGGTTTGCCTTCCAAAATTTTAACAACCTTGCTATAATGCACCAAAACAAAACACCAACTCCTTGAGTGGGAAGAAGGATGGAGATTGCTGAATTCATTGCAAAAAGGTGACTTTTTAAAAGTAACCTTGAGCTATGTCATGAACTTTCAATTGCATTTATCTCACAACTATTCCCAAATAAAAAGAACTGGGGTATGTAGGCCCTCCTGCATGTCACGCGTTAGGGAGGATTACTTGTGTACTAATATTATTACAACACACTAAATCCTGTAACCCTATTACAAAATCTACCCTCTAGGCAACTTCTCCCCAAACTTATTGTTCAACCATGTAAAAACAGTCATAACCTAAAATCATTACTACTGAAGAAAAAGGGGGGGAGGAGAGGTGAGGAAAGGGGCTAGGAGGGGGCTATTTCCTAGGGTGCCCCTAACAGTTTACTGCTTTTTAGCACAATGAACTAGCTTGTAGGAAGAAAAAAGAAAGGAAGAAAGAAAAAGAACTTAAAAAGAAAATTGAGAAAGGAAACTTGATTCAGTTACTTAATTAACTTACCTCAAAGCTCAAATAAACTAAAAAAATAGTACTAATAAATAATAATGGTAAGAGGCAGTGAACT
>PVKS010036980.1:5338-19057 GCA_004027875.1 Aplodontia rufa
TCATATTCAAGGTAGGGATAGAAGGTAGTCTCTTAAAGGTTTGATTCACAAAGTTAGATAGTTGAATGTCAGAGTCATAAAAGCATTGCAAGTGACATAGATAGCTAAGGGAAAGCAAAATATTTTCTAAAATTTATAAACTACAGTAAAAGTGCACTTCTTTTGTTGTTTCTTTTAGTATTATATTGCACAAAATATTTCCATAGAGTTATTGACAATATAATCTCACTTCCCAATATTTCCTCACATAAAGCTTCCATTCAGTCAAAAATTGATTCCTTCAAGTTGCTTATGCTTTCATCTATGATTGTGCCACTTCTTCTCTTTGCAAAACACCATGTCCAATTACCTTCAATCTCTCATTTGGATTTCTAATTATATTTCCAAGTCTGTCTTAATTGCCATCTATTCTATGAAACCTTTCTTAATTCTTTTGAGTGTTCATGATGCTTTTCCTACTCTGCTTAGTTCTATAATTGTTAATGTATTTATCTTTATCTTCCTACCAAACCAAAAGTATCCTGAAGACATAGACTATGTCCTATTTACCTATTTATATCCTATACCACCAGGCTTCACTGTATATGAAGAAGATGCTTCACGTATTGTTTGTTGAATGGATTTCAGGAAAAAATAGGGTGGTTGTGGCAAATTTCATCTCATTAAAGCTAAACAGGGGCTTGCATGGTGGCTCTGCAGTTGGGGCACTTGCACGGTATGCGCGAGTATGCAGGTTCAAACCCCAGCACCCACGTACGCAACTAAGTGTCAGAGCAATGGAGGCCATGTGAAAAACTCAATAAAAATTGATTCTATCTCTCTCTCTCTCTCTCTCTGTCCTTCTGTTTTTTTTAAAAAAAAAAAGCTAAACAGTTTGGGGGGGCTAAGTGCTGGCTCAGCAGTTACGGCACTTGCTTTGCATGTGTGAGTTCCCGAGTTCAAACCCCAGCACCACATACACAGCAAAGTCTCGGAGCAACAAGGGCCACATGAAAAATCAAATAAAATTGTTTCTCACTTTCTGTCTCACTGTCCCTCTCTCTTTAAGAAAAAAAAAAAAGCTAACAGTTTGGAGATATGGAGTTAATACAGTCACAAAGGCAACAGTAGTTTCATACATATCAATGTGCTCCCCCAACTAAAGGTTTAGGCTGCTTCATATCATAGATGATGCAGAAAGTGTGTCTGAATGTTCTTACCAAGTGTTAGGATGTTTGGCATGTTAGCCAAATCAGGTTACTTAATGTGTTCTTGGAAAATAAAAAGTGTAGCACAGCTTTGGGCCCAGCCAATCTGTCATTCTACTTACCAGTGGTTTCAATCTTTGCCTGATAAGGAGTAATATTGACTTCCTCAAGTATTACTTTGAATGGCTGGGTTCATCAAGTTACAGGCAATGCAAGTCCCTGAGAGGAGTCCTCTCATTCTGATAAATTCCTTTTATAGTAAGTAGGCAGTGCTTAGCAAGGTTTTCCAGATGTGGCACTTGCAGAAAGTAATACTGCATACTGAAGTAAACAGATGAAGTTTCAAGTGGTCACAGGTAACCCTGGCTTAGAATAACCACTAATTCTAGTTCCTTCACCCCAGTCACTTCAAGAGCTACAGGGAAAAATCAATAACTCAGCACACTTGTAACCTATTCCCAGTTACTTAGTATCTGGTTGAACAGCTGGGAAGTTTTGCCATTTATCATGGTATTATGATGCAACTAACCTGCTTGAATTTGATAAGTCAGGCAATAAACTTATTGGGGTGCATGTTGAAGATAGGAGGTAGAAGGAACATCTAGGAAAAGAATATGACAATCAATAATATTTTCAGTGAGTTCCTCAGATCCAAGGAGTTCCATAACTTCAATTGCTACTTCTCTAAAATGTATATAGAGTTAAGGATAGTAAAATTTATTGATAAGACTCCCATTTCCTGTTCAGGCCATTGCAAACAATCCACACTGAAAATGAAATTGCTAGTGAAATAAGCAAGAGAGGAGAAATGAAAGGTAAGGAAAAAAGCAATCTCTTCATGTTTAACATAATGATATTAACTTTATAAACCATACAATCATAATGAAATGGAGCATAAATTTCTCCTCACAAAGAGAATAGTCAGCAATGAGATAGTGAGGGCTGTATGTGTGGTTGTTTTTCCCCTTCCCTTAGCAGTAGATTATGAAATCAGACACCACTGTTCAATGCCTAGTTAGGAGGAATTGGCTTGGTGAAACATTCCAGAGCCTTTGCACCCCACTCACATCTGAACATTATTTTTACAAGAATTAGAAACTACAATTGTCTTAGTTGTTTTCAAAAAGACCAACTTTGCACTAAAAGTCAGGTTGAAAGTCGTCCTAGAAATATGCCTGATCTTTTCACACCTAGCTCAAGGGTAAACAGACATTTTATACAACCATGAAGTGATAGCCCCTAGAGCATTTAAGGGAGATTATTTATGATTATTTATGAGCTTTTCAGAAATAACATGAATACATCTGTATTTCTGTGTTGACCCTTTGTTGTGAATGCAGAAATAAAAACTGATTAGGAAGAGCAGCAGCATCTCTTTCATTTCACAAAATGAACTGCTCCCAATTCTTGAGATAAATAGAACATAAGATTATAGACTTCTAAAGATAGAAAAGTAATCAATCACTCGCCATCATCATGTTGTCTTTTTTAAAGGTTGTAGATAGATGGAGGTATCAGCTTTGTTGATCTGCCTGGTCTGATAAATCAATTGAATCATACAGCCAACAAGTTTGACAGATTTTCACCTCAGTGACAGAATTGATCGCTATTTTTCTATCAAGGATACTCAGCCTTTGGGGATACAAAGCCTTTGGCTTTGGGGATTCTTTTTCCTGGGCACTTTGTAGAGAAAGTATTTCATTATAGGCAGAGAAATATTTTTATAGTTAATTACTTCTGTTTATGTAATGCAATTAGGAACTTCAGATTATATTCCAAGCTTAGACATCCATTTTTAACCTGAGGTTGGGTGAGTACCATAACCTCTGGGTGGCCTTATGGTCCACATTTACAAAACATGAAATCATATCGCCACCTTAATATGAAACCACATTATATTTCATTATTGTATCTTTTGTATCCAAGTCAGTTCAAGAATCAAATATTCAGTAAGGTCACTTCCCAATCAGCCAAAAGTCCCCAGAGATCATAATACTAGAGCCACTAATGTTTATTCTGAAAGGGATTCTATGATGGTTCACACAAACAGAGTGTGAGCTAGCTATTCATCAGTTCAAACTCCTGACTAGGGTGCATACATATCACTTCCTTATAATCTTTGTGAAGGCAAGGAATGTAATCATTAATTACTTCTAATCTACTAAAAACTGGAGAGAATGTTGAAATAGTGCCTTCTATTTCTCTGTAGAACTAGAAGGTATTGCTGTTTGTTTAAAATGTAGTCCAATTCTTTTCTTCTTATTTAAATTATGTATCAGCAAAATGAGGAAAATAACAGATATAACAGTATTGCATTTTACCAACTATATCCACCATTTATATATTATTAAATACTATAGAAATCACTTTTAAAATAATATTCCAGTCTATTCTATCCAAAGTGATCTACTGATTCAATATAATCCCTATCAAAATACCAATGGCAGGGCTGGAGTGGTGGCTCAGTGGTTGCAGTGCTTGCCTGGCATGTATGAGGATGAGGGTTTGAGCCCCATCACCACATACACAACAAAGTGTCAGAGAGGCAAGGCCCACATCAAAAACCAAATAAAATTGATTCCATCTCTCTCTCTCTCTTCCTCTCTCTCTCAAAAAATCCCAATGGCATGCTTTTGTAAAAATAAAAATCAAAACATTTAAAAATCCCAAATGTGTGGAATCTCAAGGGACTCTGAATTATCAAAACCATTTTGAAAAAGAATAAAGTTGGAGACCTCACACTTCTTGATCTCAATGCATCTTACAGAACTACAGTAATAAACAATGTTGTACTGGCATAAGGACATATACAGACCAATGGAAGAAACTATAGAGACCTGAAGTAACCTTTGTATATATGATGTATGGCACAAGAGTGCCAAGACAACTCAATGGAGTAAGGATAGTCTCTTCAACAACTGGTACAGGGAAAAACAAATATACACAAGAAAAGACTGAAGTTGGAACCTTACCTTACACTATATACATAAATTAACTCAAAATGGGTGAAAGACCCAAACACATGACCCCAAACTATAAAATTCTTAAGAAAATATATGGGAAAAATTTTACAACATTAGATTTCGTAATACATTCTTGGCTATGACACAAAAAGCGCAAGAATAGACAAGAGAAAAAAGAAACTTTCTGCAAATCAAAAATTATCAATGGAGTGAAAAAGTAACTTATGGAATAGGAAAAATAATATCAAATAATATATCTGTAAAGGGGTTAATATTAAGAATATATAAGAAATCCTGCAACTCAACAGCAATAAATAGATAACCCAAGGGTTGGGGCCATAGAGCTGCAGTAGAGTACTTGCATAGCTTGAACAAGGCTCTGTGTTTGATCCCCAGGACCAAACGGAGGGAGGAAGAGAGAGAGAGGAGAGCAACAAATGACCTAATAAAAATAGAAATTCCCCTAAGGAAGGTGTAAAAATTTCTAAGAAGCATATGAAAAGATGTTCAGTATCACTGATCATTACAGAAATGCAAATAAAAATTATCACATCATACTTATTAGGATGGTGACTATTAAAAAAGCAACAATAGCAATAAACTATCAAGTGTTGGCAAGGATATGAGAGAAAATAGAACCATTGTGCATTGCTAGTAGAAATGTAAAATGCTGTAGCCACTATGGAAAACTAAATGTAGTTCCTTCATAAAACTAAAAATAGAATTACCACATGATCTATCAGTTCCACTCCTAGGTATGTATCCAAAAGAATTGAAACAGGTTCTAGAGGACATATTTACACACCCTTGCTCACTGCAACATTATTCACAATAGCCAAGAGATGGAAGCAATCCAAGTATCTGTTGACAGATGAACAGATAAAGAAAATATACATAGAATGGAACATTATTCAGACCTAATGAAGAAGGGAATCCTGTCACATATTACAACACGGATGACCCTTGAAAATACAGTGTGAAATAAGACTGCCACAAAAATATAAATACTACATGATTGCAATTATGTGAGATATCTAAGTGCAGAACAGTAAGTACAGTAGCCCCTTGTTATTCATAGAGGAAACATTCCAAGACTCCCGGTAGATGCCTGAAACCTCACATAGCACCAAACCTTATAAATACAATGTTTTTTTTTCATTTAATCAGCTTTCTTGTTGCTGTGATTAAAGGATCTGACAAGAACAATTTTAGGAAGAAAAGTTTATTTGGGAGCTCATGTTTTCAGAGGTCGTAGTCCAAAGAAGGCTGGCTCCATTCCTCAGGGCTTGAGAAGAGGCAGAACATCATGTGGAAGGCATGACTACAGGCAGCAGAGAGAGAAACTCCATGCCAGATACAAAATATAAACTACAAAAACATGCACCCAATGACCCACCTTCTCCAGCCATACCCTATCTGTCTATAGTTTCTGGTTAATCCCTACTGATTGAATCAAGGCTCTCATAACTCAATTGTTTCACCTCAGCCTTCCTGCATTGTTTCACATATGCATTTGGGGGACACCTTTATCCAAACCATAGCATTCTTCACTGACCCCCAATGGTTCATAACAACTCACAATAAAAAATACATTAGTCCATTTTCAAGAATCCCCATAGTCTCAACAGTTCCAAGATTGCCTGAAAGTCCAAGTCCAAAGTCTTTTCTGAGACTAAAAGCAAACTCTAAATGTCAACCCTTGATAAAAAGCAAATCAAGTTACACATACTAATATATAAAGGCACATGGTAAGTATTTCCATTCAGAAAAATAGGGCACAGAAAGAAGGGATGGGTCCAAAGTAAGACCGAAATCCAGCTGGGCAAACAAGTCCTGTAGTTCCATGTCTGGCATTTAGAGTACATGGTTTCATGATATTCTACCAAAAAGGCTTGTGCAGGTCCACCCCTATGGCTTTGCCATTTGTAGACCATGTTACCTCTCTATTGGCCTGTCTGTGTTCAATTCCTGCAACTTTCCTCTGCAAAGGTTCCACAGTACTCACATTTCTTAATCTTGGGGGTCCCCACTGCAGCATTGGCTTTTCCCTCACATCTCCCTACATTGCCTTCTCAGGGATTGCCTACAGGGACTCTGACCCTGGGGCACTTTGCCTGGCCTCACAGGCCTTCCTTTGAAATCTCAGTGGAAGTCTCCATGATACACTAATTCCATCATCTTGCAATCCTGCAGAACCAGCACCCACATGGTTTCCTCCAAGGTCTACCGCCATCTCCAGCCATAGCCAAGCCTTCAGGGATCCTGTCTGTAGAAGTCTCTAAGTGTCTGGGTGGATGGACATGTTTAAAAACCTTCTTAAGCCCACTTGTGCAAGAAGGATGTCCCATTGGTCTTTTCTCAAAGGAATTTTTACCCTTGCCAATTCCTGTGATGCCCTCAAGCCATCTTTATTATTGTCTCTTGGCAAAGTATTTAGCAATTCTTTAATGGTGGTGCTGTCTTCAATACAGTCATTTCATTGACCCTAGTTTTACTCTCATGTTTCAAGATGAAAGTTTTTCAAATATATATGCTCTGCTTCCTGGTTCTAAATATCATCATAAACTTGACTAAAAGCTGCCAGCAATATCCATGCCATTGCCTGAATACTAGGCTTCCTAGAAATTTCTTTCACCAGATTAAAAAGTCTATCACCTTTAAAGTCAGGCTCAGAGAAAGACTCCAGACATAGGCAAAATGTGGACAACTTCTTAGACAAAATGTAACATGAATGTCCTCTTGTCCAAATTCCAATAAAGTTCTCCTCCTCTTGCTCTTCATGAGCCCTGAAATTGCTGTCCACAGTGTTACTGGCATTCTGGTTTTCTGAAGTCCCACCACAATCACCCATTAAGCTCTGTTTACAATCTAACGCTTTTCCAGCTTCCATCACTAAAATTTGCAAAATTTCTCCCACAAATTCTGATAACTTACAAAAGTGTCTAAATTGCATGGTCAGGTTAGTCACAGTAATGATTTCACGCCCAGTATCAATTTCTGTTTTAGGCAGCTGTCTTGTTGCTGAAATTAAAGGATCCAGCAAGAACAGTTTTAGGAGGAAATGTTTATTTGTGGGCTCATGGTTTTGGAGGTCAAAGTCCGAAGAAGGCTGGCTTCATTCCTCAGGGCTTGAGAGGAGGCAGAACATATGTGCAAGGTATGGCTCTAGGCATCAGAGAAACTCCATGCCAGATACAAAATATATACTCCAAAGACACACCCTAATGTTCCTCCTCTAGCCACACCCTACCAGCCTACAATCACAGTTAATCCCCATCATTCATTCACTGATCGAATTAAGGCTCTCATAACTATCATTTCACCTCAACCTTCCTGTATTTTCTAACATGAGCTTTTTGGGGGACATCGTTAATCCAAATCATAACAATATACATAACTACTATAAATGTTTATTCATACATTAGGCACAGTAAGAGATTAACAACAATGACTAAAAATAGAACAATTATAACAATATGCTACAGTAAAACTGACAGAATCACTAGCTTTATGAATTGGAGTCATTTGTAAGTGAAATAGACATTATTTAAGCACTGTCATACTGTAATACTTGGTCTATTTCTGAGGCAATTATTAAGTCAATAATAGGTGGGTAACATATACAATGTGGATATTCTTGACAAAAGAGTGATACTCACTCAGGGCAGGATAGAGTGCAACGGCACAAGATTTAATCATGTTACTCACAAAGTTACACAACTTAACATTTATGAGTTGTTTAATTCTGGAATTCTCTCCACTTAGTATTTTTGGACTATAGTTACCTGCAGGTAAGTAAAACCACAAGAAGTGAAACTGAAGAAAAATAAAGCATACTATTGTAGTCAGAATCATGAAAACAGAAAGTAGAATGGTGAGAGCCAAGGAGAGGGGGAGATAGAGTGGGTATAGTTTCAATTTTGTAACATTCTAGAGATCTGTCAATAATATGAATATAGTTAACACTATTGAACTCTACTGTTAAATTAGTTTGGATATATTTTTATTATGTGTTTTTTATCACAATTTTAAAAATATTCCAGAAATAAATGATTTTCGCATTTAAAAATGTACTTTATCAATGACTAAATAAGTCATTCCCATGAGATGTCATGCTATAATACTCCCCAAGTAATTTTAATTATTTTAAAGGTTCACACCTTTGCATATATTTCTAAGATATTGTATTTAAATCTTTTAAATATTATTTAATTTTTGACACTTGGCTTAGTAACATGTTCTGTGTAAAACTATTTTATTTCTGTAGTTTAAACTATTGCAATTTAAGAAGGTGTATCTCACTCAAAATTTTTCATCTTGTATTCTCACATTTATAGACATGCAGTCTCACTCTAAACATTATTACGCTGGTTTCCTATCTCTTGGGACATAGGTGCTTTATCTTGTTTAGGAGGTTCTCAGGAGTCTCTAAAACTCTGTGTCATAGCAACTCAGCTCCCAGTCTCATGTTTTTCTTTAAGGTGATAGGATAAGAGAATTACATTACAAGGCTAGGATACTATCATTGTATACCCTCTAAGCACCTGGTATATGCTGCAATTACAAAGGTGACAATACTCTTGTTAAGCAAAAGTAGTCCTTATCTAAAAATGAGATGTCACTTACTTTGAAGTTTTGGAACTGAATAATCAAATGAATCGTGTTCTCTTCAATGTATTGGGAAGCTACACATTTTACTCTAATGATCTGGCCCTTGTTCAAAACAATACAAGAACTTCTCTTTGGGAGCTGTCAGCAGAGCCATATTATGAGCCATAAGAGGAAATCAGTCCCATTGCTCTATAATCAAGCCTTTTATATGTGTAAGACAAAGCTGCAGAGCCATGTCTCTCAGTGGAAACTCATCTGAGATTTCAACATGGTCATTATAAATGAGAAGTTTCAGACCTGGCTTAAGTGCACAATTACTTCATCAAACTTTGATTCTCCTCAGCCAGAGGGAAATATTACTTCCTCTGAATAAGCGTGTGCCACTCTGATACTATGCTTAGGACACTTAGGTCATATTGCTTTAGGTTGCATTTAATTCTATACATTTACTCTTTTCAATCCTAAACTCTTTAGGGGCAGGTCTCATTGAATTTTAAATTCCCTTTACACAGTAGTCCATCAATATTCCTTGAATGAATTAATGAATGAATGAATAAGTGGAAACCACTATTTAATATTGAATAGAAGCTTCCTGGCCTTTATCTACCCCATCTATGAAATGTGAGGAATAAAAACCATTTCTAGAACACATGGATTCTATGAGGTTCAAATGAGAAAACTAAAGAAAATGCTTTGAAATTGATAATTTCAATAAAAATGTCAGGTATTATTATTAATTAATTTGTGTTAAAATGGAAACTATTAAAAACCTTGACAACATATATATTGGGCACAATATTGATATAAAGATGAATCTGACACTTTCCTTACACTCAAGGAGTTTGTAAACTTCACAGCACTTTATCATTCTTTCAATTACAAATTGATCATTTTTGTCTCTTCTTGTAGAATGAAAGCTTTAAATGGATAGATATATCATCTGTCATATTCAGTGATATATTTCCAGTAAATATTGGTTGAATGAATGAATTATTGGTGATATTTAATATAAAATATGAAACATTCCACAGTATTCAACAAATATTTACTGTGCTCTTTGAGCAAGACACTGGAAGATGTAAAGGTGGATAGGAAGTGCACAGGCATAAGATGCAGAGTAAAACAGGTGTAAGAGTTAAAAATAAATTTCTATGAGAATTTACAAGACTTCTTAGAGTTGACTTTTGATCTGGATTTTGAAATATGGGTAGTATTAGACAAGTGGAGATGAGGTGAAAAGATTCTAAGCAAAAGTAGCAGCATGAAAAAAAGTGTAGAAGGTATGCCACTGTAGCCACACTTGGGATATCCAGATAGTCCCATATAACTACATAATAATTCTATGCTATGGAGGGATTTGATGTCAGGATAATTCAGCCAAACCATAATCCTCTCTGAAGAAAGAGTTCAATGTAATATTGCAGTGAAGCAATGGTTAGGCTTGATGACTCAGAAGTTCTACCTGGTCCCATTACTTCCTGATCTCTTAATCCTGTTACTTCTATTGTCATTTTACTTTAAAATCCAATTATAACAAAAGCTAGGGTCCTAGAGATCAGTTTTATTCAGATATTTTCTGACCCTGTGGAGAATAGTCTTGGTATGTTTGGAGAATCTGTGATTTTACCAGCAATTGAAAAATCTGAAGTAAATTGGAATAAAAGCTATAAGACATTTTCTTTTGTTGACTGAACTTCATGCTTATTAGCAGATACTTGCATATCTTTTATCTTGTTTTAATTTCCAAATATCAGTACAAATCAAATAGTATCAAACCGTGGCATAGAAAATATAAATGAGATTTCAAAAGGCCAAGGATTAGAAGAAGATATAAGAATGAGGTCACTGGAGTCAGTTTCAGCTAATTGCCCAGTACAATGTTAGACTTGATACCTTCGTACAGGTATTAATACACGTCAACATGAGAACTGTTCTTTTTTAGGGGGAGCAGATTTTAACAAAGGCAATTTTTCTCTTCATTGTAACACCGACCCACACACACACCAACCACCACCACCACCGCCACAAGCAGCAGCCTGAAAAATATTTGGGGATGGTGACTATTTCTTTACTACATTACAACTAAAAATTTTAAAGTAAGAATAACAATAAAATCAATTATTTTAAATAGTCTTTTCCTTGTACACATGCCCATGTAGAACTAAACATTTGATGTGTGCTATCTTCATTTATCCATTCATTCATCTATTTATCTTAGTATTTACTAAGTATTACCTATTTTTTCAGATACCATGTCAGATTCTATGGATACTGCGCTTTTTTCTTATCAAGGTGATACACTTTTTTTTAGCATATGTACAGGAAAACCTAGAAGGCCTCTATGAAGCAAACGTATTCACCTATAGATCTGTCTAAAAAATTTGGACACTTTAATAATATGATGATTCATTATTAATTCATTTTTAATTCCATATAAATAGATGGATTAATTTAAGACACATTATAACTCAGCCTGCTTGAAGAGCTATAGTTAATCACTGAATGAAATATTTGTTTTTCTTTTTAAAGTAGGTCTAAGAATCTTGAAGTTGTAATGAGCCTTGCAATCTGGTCATTAAAAATATAATTTAGCTACCATTCTAATGTAGGAAAGTCCATTATATTTATTCTTAAATATGTAGTGCAATATTTTTTGTTGTGTAATTTTTTTACTAGATGGATATATAGATACAGTTGAGAGGGAAACATTATCAAACATTCAAGAACCAATGTATATATACTTAGTTATCCAGGGCTAATGCCATATCATGTATGCCCATCTTGGGTTCCCCCTGTTGCTGTTACCCCCAGAAGAACTCCTGAGTTAAATGGATATCTCGTGGAGGGCACAGATCTCCTTCTGAGATGATTCTCCCATATTCCCACTCTCCAGTCACCTAGGATTTCTTCCTTCACCCTCCCCTGATGTCCCCCTCCCTACGCCTCCAAGTATCATAGAGAGTCATCTCCCTGTTGCATTGAGAATCATACAATTTGAAGTTATTATTAGCCTATCTGTCTAACATACTGCTTCCCCATGTATTCTAGCTTCCACAGATGAGAAATACCATTCGGCCCTTGAGTCTCTGAGATTGGGATACTTCACTGAGCATAATTCTCTCCATCTCCATCCATTTGGCTGCAAAAGCCATAATATCACCTTCTCTAATGGCCGAGTAGTATTCCATTGTATATATGGACCTAAGTTTTTGTATCCACTCATAGAGTGAGGAGCATGTGGGTTGGTTCCATAATATAGCTATAGTAAATTGAGCTGCTAAAAACATTGATTAAGCCACATCGCTATAATATGCTGATTCTAAATCTTTTGGGAAAACACCCAGGAGTGGAATAGCTGGATCATAAGGTGGTTCCATCCTTAATTTTTTGAGGGTTCTCCACACTGCTTTCCATAGTGGCTGAACCAATTTGCAGTCCCACCAGCAGTGCAACAGTGTTCCTCTTTTCCCACAGCCCCTCCAGCATCTGTTGTTGTTTGAATTTTTCATTTTTGCCATTCTAACAGGAGTGAGGTAGTATCTCATTGAAGTTTTGATTTGCATTTCCGTTATAGCTAATGATGTAGAGCATTTTCTCATATATTTATGGGCTTTCTGGACTTCCTCTGGTGAGAAGTTTCTTTTAAGATCCGTAGCCCATTTATTGATTGGATTATTTGTGATTTTGGTGTTTAGTTTCTTTAGTTCCTTGTATATTCTGGATATTAGCCCTCTGTCCGAGGTGTTCTAGGCAAAGGTTTTCTCCCATTCTGTAGGTTCTCTCTTGATGTTCTTAACTAGATCTTTAGCTGTGCAAAAACTTTTTAGTTTGATTGCATCCCATTCATTTATTCTTGACTTTACTGCTTGAGCCATGGGAGTTTTGTTAAGGAAGGCGCTGCCGATTCCTATGTCCTGTAGTGTTGACCCTACTTTTTTTCCAGTAAGTTTAAAGTTGTCTTGATATCCAGATCTTTGACCCATATAGATTTAATTTTTGTGCAGGGTGAAAGATAAGGATCCAGCTTCAGTTGTCTACACATGGCTGTCCAATTTGTCCAACACCATTTGTTGAATAGGCTACCTTTCTTCCACACTATGCTTTTGCCCCCTTTATCAAATATCAAATAGTTAAAGGTATGGTGGGTTTGTCTCAGGATTTTCTATTCTGTTCCACTGATCTTTGGTTCTGTTTTGATACCAAATATCATGGAATTGTTCCCTTATTTCCCTGTAGAAGTTGTCTCTCATCTCTCGAAATTGTTCTCTGAACTCTTTCCTTATTTCATCATTCAACTCTTTGATTGCATTACTAACCATAATGTTGATACAATGTCTTTGGTCTTCATCTAGTGCTCCAGCTATGGGATCCTTTGGTGGCAGCTGCGGGGTTGAGGAGGAGAGTTATTTCCCATTTTCCTCATTTTCTGAGTCAGAGAGCTTGTCTTTTATTTTAACCTTGTTACTCTTGGTGGAGTAATTGGAGCTTCTTATGGCTTTGCTTCATTGTGATGGGTTTCTTTGTGAGAGCTCTCACAATATATTATGATAGCACACCAGTATCCATTTTGAAGTGTGTCTATTTCTTCAGATAATAGGGTCTCTCTGAAAGTTGGGAGAAGGAATGACTAGGAAGACAAGGGGGTGAATTGGGGAGGTATAAAAATCACTCCTGCCTTAGAGTAAAGAGGAACAAGGGATTAGGGGGAGTGGGTTATTCTGTGAGGACTAAGGAAAACAGAAAAATGGGGTGCGGGTAGGGTAAAGACTTGGGGTGAGGATGAGAAAAAAAGGCTTATATTTAGGGATTACCAGAGTACAGAGGAGGATGAGGTTAGTATTGGGCATGGTTATCTTCACTCACCAGAGGCTGAGGCTATTTTGCTATCATGGAATGTTTTCCTGATTGGAACCCAATGATACAGGGATAGCAGTAGGGTTCAAGAAGACATAGAGAAT
>PVKS010036981.1:0-18974 GCA_004027875.1 Aplodontia rufa
TATATATATATATATATATATATATATATATAATCACAAATTAAAATGCAAGAAAAGTAAAGGGAAGACCATATGCTTGAACTGTCAATCAATGATCAAAGGTTGATGCCAATCAATGTAAATCTACGATTTTGTCTTAACATCAAGCAGTGAGTATTGAAAGAAGAGAGAGACATACAAAAGCTTCCTAAGAAAACATGAAAAGAAAAAACAAAACACACATGTGGTCTATCCTATTCTTTAAATCTATGATGCACTTTTTACAACCCTGACACAAATTGCTCTGCAGGGAGGGGTCAGCATGTTTTGACATATTTTTTATTTCCATCAGTATGAAAATGAATATTTGACAATAGAAATTGAGCACTATCATATTATTATGTTAAAAGTCTGTTAATAAGAAAATGAATATTTGACAATAGAAACTGAATATGAATGTATTTTGTTAATATGTTGAAAATAAAAAGCACAATAAGGAAAAGTACAAGACACAACAATCTAGGTTTTATTTTAAAACAGACATTTATTGCTAGACCGAGACATTGGTCATTGACAGGACAAGGAATCCTAATGGAGACCTGATGAGATGTGCGATGGCATTCAAGACGACATCTGGGCTGTCTGCTCTCAGTACAGTTCAGGCAGAAAATACAAATGGAAACTGAAATTCAGATGGAGTAGATGCCGAGATCCATTAGCCTTTAGAACGGGAGTGGAAGGTCTCTGTGTAAGTAAGGATGAGGCTGTTAGCACTTGTCTGGTTTTACTTAGGGTATAGGGAACCCCGAGAGATCTTGACTTCTTGCTTGGTGTTATGAATGTAGGAGTGGTTTTCAGCATGAAAGACTATTTAATATTCACTTGATGAAACATTCATGTAAGAAAACTATAGAAATTTTCACAACCAGATGGCCCAATGACCTACTGAAAATGAGCTTTGCTATGTAGTTATTTCACACAGACATGCATTGCTGTGCCTTAATGCCACCAACAGACTTCAGTTATTATAATAACATAGGAACAGTTGCAGCGATCATGAGAAATTTAACAATGCAGAATACTATAGAACTATTAATTTAGGTCGGGTTTATTGCTAAAATCTCAACTAGCTAAGGAAGTACATGGTCTAATTAGGTACCAGCCCTGTATATGCTCATACATTGAATGAATACTGACAATTATAAACATGAGAAATTATGAAGTATTTACCTTGAGGGCAATTCATTATGAAAGTAAGAATATTTAAATCACATAAAAAGAAAATTGGGAGGGTGGAGCTCAGCGGTTACAGTGCTTGCCTGACATGCACAAGGATGTGGATTTGTACTCTAGCACCATGTACACAATGAAGTGTCTGAGCAAAGAAAACCAAATGAAAAACTAAATAAAATTGATCCTCTATCTCTCTCTCTCTCCCTCTCTCTTTAAAAAGAAAGAAAGAAAGAAAATTAGGGGAAAGGAAAAATATTTTGTTAAGACTATCTCTAGACTAGCAGCTGCCAAGTTTGGGCTATATATTGGAATGTTTGAAATACATTTGTTGTAGTCTCATTCTGATTCAGTAGATGATGCCTGATGATTCTTTTAACCAGAATCTCAGCAATACATTTATGTTTACATCATGGTTAAAAGGCTTTCATTGAAAATACTTAAGTATGTGTTTTCAGTTTGTTTCCTGCCATTTATTAACTCAATTTCCAAAGTAGAATAGCATAAGTAATATGGAATTGCCGTAATTAAGCAGAGTTAGCAACCATTAAAATGGTCTAGAATGTTTACAATTGAAACTGTTTATGGAAAACATTCATCTTATTATTTAATTACATAAGCAAAATATGTTATTTTTGTAAAACAAATAATAGCACAAAGCCAAAATAACTACCCATTATTAGACTGTTCAGTAATTACCACTGAAACCAAAGTTTCCTTTTGATATTTAAATATATTATTTAAATCAGATCATTAGACTACATTTTAGCAATTTTTAAAAATGTAACAACAACCTATGAACATTTTCTATTCCGTGACATGGTCTCTTACGTTATCTTTTATGATTTAACTTTGCCTGAACCATAATACATTTTATTAATTTTGCTGTTATTTAAAGGATTAGAAGAAAATGATCCATTACAAATACTGCTGTTTGATTATGTCTTTAGGATAAATTTTTCCCTACACCTTTTAAACAAATATATTTCCTGGAGTGGGGGCTTGGGGTTAAACATGCACACACATATACTGTGTTTTTTTGCAGGTAAAAATTAGGCCAGTTGGAAAGTCAAGGACAGTTTTTTCTCTCTGCTGGGAAAAAGACATCAATGGCAGGAGGGAGAAAAGGGTTGATTGGAAAGATGGTGAGAAATCCTGTGGAAAGAGGCACAGGACTGTTCATACCAGCTTGAAGCAGAGTAGAAGAAATAAGACAGGTAGAAAGGAGACAAAAGGAAGGACCAGGATGTTCAGATTTGAACATGAAAGTCTTATGCTAGCTGTCTGCACACCTTTACTCCTCAAGCCAGTCTTTCCTTCCAGACCTGTCACTTTCCAAGTCAGTACATCTTATTCCCAAATTTCTGGGAGATCTACAAGTCTTTATCCACAATCTTAAAATTACTGAAAATTCACCCACTTATGAAAGCTATCGTGTGCACGTTAAATAGCCTACATTATAATGCATGTATGTTTAGAACAGAATGAGCAAAGAGAGAGATGAAAACTGTCAGGGCTGGAGAGGTGGCTCGGCGGTTACAGTGCTTGCCCAGCATGTGTGAGTACATGGGTTCAAACCCCAGCACCCATGTACACAACTAAGGTCAGAGCAATGAAAACCATGTGAAAAACTCAATAAAAATTGATTATCTCTCTCTCTCTCTCTCACTTTCCTTCTCTCTTCAAAAAAATAAAACAAAACTGTATCAATGTTATCAACTGTTCACTTAACCAGGATCCTGAGAGTTGCCGGACCACCATAAACTGCCTTGAAGTCACTAACGTCAACTTCCTGTACTTTCCCAGGCACACCTATCACCAAGTTTCCTTTAAAAGAAGAACCTGAATACCCAAAAAGTTGCCTCTCCCTTTTGAGGTAGCCTGTATTCTTCCTTTAACATGCATTTCTTGCTTCCTCATTATCAGTGTGCCTTGATATTTGATGGGTGCAATTTTTTTTCCATCAAGTAGATCAATGACCCCATGACCTTGAGTTGAGCTGGCCTCTCTGAGACTTCTTCAGACCACCTCCAGTGACATGGTGATCTCTGTCCCAATGTTCCCAGAGTAGACAACACCATGAGTGTGCAGAGAAGATTCACCAAAGTCCCCTTACAGATTCCTGCAATAAGGGACAGCTTCAAAAATGTGCTCCTTACTTGCGTTTTTATTTATTTTGTGGTGCTGAGGATCAAACCCAGGGCCCTGCCAACACTAGGCAAGTGCTCTATCACTGAGCTACACCCCCAGCTCATGGCCCATTGGAACAAAAGCTGTGATTACAATACACATAGTATACTATAAAAAAAAAAAAGAAGACGACGACAGAGGAGGGGGAGTCCATAGCAGTTCAAGGTATTGCTTCAGGACAATGGTAATTATGATTCTAATGTATGAAGCTACCTCAAAAATGTCTGCATTCCCTGCATACAGAAAGATGATGGAAATAAATAAGCTGTAATGGAGTCTGGTTCCAATAATGAATAACACAATGATTCTACACATACTGTTCTGGAAAATAGAAAAGACTACTGCCACGACATCTCTGAAGTATATCCATGTTATTTGCAACAAATGGCCAACTCAGACTCTGAAATAAGTCTTCTCTTTTCTCAGACAAATAAGATTTTTAAAGAACAAATAAAATCCGATTAGTGTGACAAATTCAGTGATATTAACAGAGATCAGAGTTACTATGATCAAAATAAGAACATTGTTTTTTTGCAAAATCAGATTAAACTATACTCCAAAACAATACTGAATCATTTAAGAGCAGGCATCTTCCTAGAGACTTCTGTATGCAAAGACAAAGCAATTAGATCACAGGATACCAACTTCTCTAGACCATATGTCATCATCAAGCCTCATTTCCATTCAGATACGAAAAGACCACTTGGCATTTGTTATGTTTATATGCATTTCCCTGAATACAGAATGAATGTCTTTAGGACAAAAAGCTTTTTTTCCAGAAAAATCCATATAGAATTTAAAATACTTAACAGCTATAATGTATAATATGGTAGTTTAATGTTTTTCTGCAGGCAATCTCCCACTCACCTTTTCCTCTCCCCACATTTCTTCCCCCACCTCCACCATGATCCCCTGCCAAAGAGAAAATTCAAGCTTTTAAGAGCAAGATAGATCACTTTAAAATAATATATTCCTACTTCATTTCCTTAATTTCATCCAACTTGAGGAAACTTTCCTACATTTCAAAGACAAAGCAGACTGAAAACTGCAGAAAACTTAAGTTTTTATCATACTGGGTGAACGTGTAAAACTAATGTCCATCTTCAAAGACAGATCAAACAAATACACCAGCAAGTGTATGGTTTATTTATTTATTTATTTATTTTTATAAAAAGAGAGTTAATCTTATTTTTTCATCTTCTTGTTTGTTTTTCTTCCACTTAGTTGTATATGTGGTGCTGGAGATGGAACCCGGGTCCTCGCACATGCCAGGCAAGCACTCTCCAGGCCAGAAGCAAATACTCTTAAACTGGGTGTGTGTGTCATTCTTTATTCTCACTCTGTTTTCCCTCAAATCAAACTATAAGCAAATCAGCACAGTGTAAGTCCCACAGGCGGAAACAGCAGTAAGTTGGTAATCCCTTGTATTCTCCCCTCTTTCATTTCCTTTTTGGGGGCATATGTTTGTTTTTCACTTGGGAATCAAGAATCTATCTACACTGGCATGACAGTCAAAGCCTTTTATTTTTTTTTTTCAGTTGATTCTAAACAATTTTCCCACCTCACTTCCTTCTCCTTCTTCCCCAATATTTAGAATTTATCCTTCTAGATACAACTCAGATGCTGCAACCGCCCTGGTGGCATTTCTGACCCTTTTGCTCCTACAGCAGAAGGATCAGGGCAGGGACAGAAGACCACACAGGTCCTCCGTGAGTGCTCAGAGCTGGGGTCAGGATGTGAGGCAGGAGCTGGTGCAGGTGTTAAACACTTTCATTTATTCACTCTTTCTTCCCCTGTGGCTCACGAGGGTCCATGTCCACCTCTGCTTCAGCACTCCCCACGCTACATTCTGGCTATTTGGTTATGTTGTAGTTTCCCAGTAGAGTAAGGTTGTCTAGTGCCGGACTTTAAATGGATCTTAATCAACCTCTGTTGAGTTGCATTCAACTACGTTTTCAAAGTAGCACAGAGCACAATGAGCACTTTTTGAGATTAGAGGTTCAAAAAATGATTGCTGAGGTAGTGAATGAATAGAAGACTTTTTATAGCAGTGTTCAGGATTAGGGACAACTTAGTAAAACAAACAAATTTAAAAAATGGAGGTCAAGGACCTAAAATTCAAAATGAGCTAGTACTACTTCATCTGGCTACCACTTAGTAGCTATGGAGCCTTTGGCAATTTACATATTCTGTGGTCTTCTATTTATATATGAAGTGGGTATAAAAATAATACTGAGTGTTTATAAAATCAAATAAAAGTAAAGTGCTTAGCAGAGTGTATAAACCTCAGGTGTATGCTCAACAGAGATTATCACCATCTTAGCCTTCTGAGAGGCTTCCTGCCATACCTTAAAAAAGCTCTTAATAAATGGATTTATGAAATGGATTTAAAGATACTAGTGATTCAAGTACAGAGACAAGGCAGTTCACATTTATTGAGTGATTACTATGAGCCAGTCATCCATATTCTTCACTGCATAATATAATTTTAACAATGAGGAAACAGATTTAAAGAAGTATAACAAGCTCAAGTTTAACAAAGAGAAAGAATATAAATGTGGTTGGCACTTAATAATCCGAGCTCTTGGGGCTGGAGGGGTGGCTCAGCAGTTACGGTACTTGCCTGGCATGCGCAAGGAAAATGGGTTTGAACCCCAGCACCATATACACAATGAAGTGTCAGAGCAATGAAAGTCATATGAAAAGCTAAATAAAATTGGCTCCTTCTTTCTCTCTCTCTCTCGCAGTACCTCTCTCTTTAAAGAAAAAATTTAAAAAATCTGAGCTCTTAGCAAATACGAAGTTTTCAAGTCAATTTCTGTGAAGATTGTCCTACATTATGGCCAGTTTCCCCTGTGTCTTGATTTTGTCTTGACTGTGTCTTAGTATAATTAAATGCATTACCCTCTTCTAGTTTAGCAGTAACAACTTCCCTGAAGACAGTCTGTGTCACTCACAGCCCAATGCTGGCATACACACATGCACTCTCTCTCTCTCTCTCACACACACACACACACACACACATGAAGTGACAAACTAGCTCCATATTGATGGAAAGCACACAGCAGATTAAGAAGAGAAAAAAAGCCAGCCTCAGAAATATTCTAGCAAACTAGACCATACAATGGACCATATGCTTATAGTCAGGGAATTACAATATCTCTGTTACAATTTGTTGACTTTCTAAAATCTGTGGTTCAGTCAGTTCATCCTCTTTTAATCCTGAATCATCTTAGAGCTGAACTCCAGTTTCCTTCTCCCCTAGATCCCATAGTTAAATCCACTTTCCTCTCAACTGCCTTGATTAATAGTTCTGTAATGTCTACGTTCTCTGTTGGAAGCAATATTTTGTGTTCCGAAGTAATTCTTTACCTCTCAATCTTGACAATTTCAGCATTGAAAGAATAAATAACCACTTGGAACTATATTCCTGAAGACAGGCTTTCACCTGTCTCACCATATTTTCCTATCTTCTTCCATCACTCATGAACCAAGTGACAGAATGGGTGGCATCTGACCAAGCAGCTCTCCTTCACCTAGCAAAGCAGCCACTTCCTATGCAGACCTGGGATAGATTTAAACTTCTAACATCTTTAACCGCCAAAGAATACTTTGCCCCAGTGGTGTATCATCTGGAGTTATAACTCTGAGTTGAACCTGAGGAGCAGTTCACCCAAAGTGGCTGTGGAATGGGTCTGTGTGTCAGTCAGGATTAGCAGGGGCCTCTGACTGTTTGTGCACTTAGTGCTAACTATGATTACAACTTCCAGATACCTATCATGTAGTTGGCACTACACAAAGCACTAGATAAATATTTTTACTTTCAACATTAGTATTAGGAAGGCATACTGATTTTTATAAATATGGAGATTGGAGCTCACAGATATCAAGTAAGGTAAGATGCTAGTAAGGTAAGATGCTAATAAGTGGCAAAGGAGGGATCTATCAGCAGACTCTGAAGAGGTTCACTCTTTCCACTACCCAGTGTCACACCTTGGGGAGGGTATATTAGCATTGAATGGTTCTTGAAAGGCTCTATGCTATGGGCAAAAAGTTGAAGTATAATTTACCCTTGGAAAATTAATGAAAATTTATTATTAAAACTCAATTAGAGAAAATAAAAAAGGCATTTAATTAAAAATTGAAAATAGCTAGCATTTTTAACATTTCCTCGATAGTCCTTGCTGGGAAGAAATCACAATTCTTCTACAAGTCTTCTTGAAGAAAGGTTATTGCAACGATCGTGGCATAACAGATAGCCTTAAAAGCTAGAGAAAAGTGTCTACATTAAGAGAGAGAACACAAGATTCGGAGACAAAGCCTTCTGCTTTCTATCTCTGGATAGGATTTACTTACATTCCATTACAATGAATCATATCCCAAAGGCAGATGTGTCATCCGGTAAATCTGAGTTTCCTGATTTTGGGGGGTTCCACTGCTGTGAAGCAAACCTAAAGAAAGGACGCACAAACATCTCGCCAGCATCCTTGCTCTGTTGGAACTGGGGTGTGGGTACTGGAACCGAAACCAGAATAAAGCCAGTTCTCTGGCAACCGCTTTGCTTCAAGGGATGAGCCATCTGTGTCTCTGTGCTGGCATCTTCCTCAGTAGAAGGATGTGAAACTTTGCCTGAATAAATTGTTAACTCGCAAGTAGGGAAATCTGAGATCCTTCCCTGTTTTAAACTTAATAATGAAGTTCTTCAAGTGGGTTCCAGAACCAGCAGCACTAACTTCACCTGGGAACACTTTAGAGGTGCAAATACTGGAGCTCGAGTCCAGATCTACTAAGTTCAAAATGCAGCACAGAGCTCAGCAATTTATGCTTTAAAAAAAGCAATTTGATCAGTTCTGATATGTACTGAACTTTATGGACCACTGAAATATACTTTATTCATACATTCCTGGGTACTTTCATTTAACAGTGCCCTGATGACAAAATTCATTTTTGAAAGCACAAGTCAACAAACCTCTCTCGATAAGAGTTTAGATTTCCTGAAAGAAATCATGTCTATGTGTTTTGAGGTTTTTTCGCCTACAAATTTTTCTAAAACAGTACAAATTCTACATTCCTGACCATGGTATAGTGTAACTTAGAAGAGTATTCCAAATACTACATTCCCTACTTGAGCCAAAAATAATAATCTATATTTAGCATCTAGGAAAATTTAAAAGTCCATTTAAGAATATATACATATCACATTGTTACATTGGATGCATTTTTGATTGTACAATAACTAATTTTTTAAATAAAAAAGTCCATTTTGTCACACTGTCACTAAATAGAACTATGTCTTGCTTTAATGTAATTATTCATTTCTTTCTTTTTTTTAAAGAGAGAGTGGGACAGTAAGAGCAAGAGAATCAATTTTGTTTTGTTTTTCACGTGGCTTTCATTGCTCTGATACATCATTGTGTACATGGTGCTGGGGTTGAAACCTGCGTACTCGTGCATGCCAATCCATCTTCTACTATATGATACAGGAAAGTTCATATTTTTAACTACATATCTCAAAAATAATTACAAAAATGAGCAATTACTTAGGATAAGTTCAACTAGAAAATTATTAATACTGACAAAAAATCAGTAAATGCATAATTTCAATTATTCTATAGCTTTCTTCTGTGCCAATTAAATCTATTTAGAACACTCGAAGGACAAAACACTCTCATTTATAATGGTAAATTTTCTTTTTCATTTGTGTGATAAAGATTTGCCTGTGTCTTTATTTACAAATAGTATCTACTTTTGTTTGAGTGTTTTATACAAAAGCATATAGATAGATGGCACCTTTTGACTCATTTCAAGAGGCTTGTGTTCTAACACAGGGATTTAATCCACAACAATAACAATACTCCATCTTATTTTTATCTTACTTAATACCTTTGTAATTATGATTTTACGACATCACTGTTGCTCATTTTGCTAAAATAATGGCTTTAAAGCATTCTCAGTCACATATAATTATGCATATCTATTATATTCAACTCTGGTTTTTCTACACATTTTTACATTTTTGAGTGTCTATCAATATCATATATGAACTGAGATATTAAGCAAAATTTTACTTATTGCTTTCCCCAATATCTATTCCCATCCTACATACAAATACAGCCATAGACACACTCCCAGCAAATACAAATGCGATGTCCTTTAAACAGTCTTGTATTTCTCTCCAGAAATCCTTTATCATTTGCATTTGTAACTTCAAGCCAACATTAATGACAATGATATAGTTTAGACATGATTCTGAGCCCTTATATTATTACCACCACCACCACTTATGACGTTAAAGTGCCCTCCCCTCCTTAGTATGTTTCGATGAGGTAGCTTCTCCAATGTCTTTTTCATGACATTATGTGTTGATATTACACACTGAGTCCTTATATGCTGTTCTTTTGTCATCACCCCTTTAAGGTTGACTATGGACTTTGAAGAATTGAGTATGTATTCTTGCTTACAGGTTTTTTTCTTTTATCTCTTGAGAAAGCTCCCTCCCATACTTAAAAAGTTGGATATTTTTTGGTCATTCAATTCTCAGATCAAAGGTTATCTTCATTACTGTCAAAACAGCCTAATGATTTCATTTAATTCTTGAAAATAAAAATCCCTATTAATTTTTTAAAATTTTTTGTTTTTAATGTAAATTTACAAATTGTAGAAGCATAGAATTGGGGGGTACAAAGTGACATTCTAATTTAGAAATACAATATGGCAAAATATAATTAAATTACAATAATCAGCACATCCATTATCTCAATATGTATCATTTGATGTAGTGAGAATATTTGAAATTTACTCTCCGAGTGATTTGGAAATGTACAATATACTGTTTTAACTACGTTCATCATGCTGCGCAATAGATCTGAAAAAACAAACCAACCAACTTTATTCCTCCCATCCAACTGGGCTTTGAACCCTTTGTACATCGTGTCTTCATTTCACCCATCAACAGCCTTTGGTGACCACCATTTTACTTTCTAGTGTTATACATTCAATTATTTCAGATGCCACATAGAAGTAACATGCAGTATTTGCCTTTGTGCCTGGCTCATTTCACCTAGAATAATGTTCTTCAATCCCACCCATGTTTTGCAAATGACAAAACTTCATTTCTTTTTAAAGTTTAAAATTATTCCTCCGTGTGTGTGTGTGCGCGCGCGCGCTCGTATCACATTCCCTCCCTTTATTCATTCATCTCTTTACTGACACCTTAGGCTGATTTCACATCTTGGCTATTGTGGATATGCTTCAAAGAACATAGGAGTGCATATTTCTTTCCAACCTACTCGATTCCTTGGATGTGTACTCAGTAGTGGGTTTGTTGAATCTTATATTTTTAGTTTTAGTTTTCTGAGAAACTTCCACTCTATTTTCCATAATGGCTGTGCTAATTTGCATTCCCAACAGTGTACAAACCTCGCTTTCCTCCACAACCTCACAATATACTTCTCTTGTCTTTTTTTATAGTAGTCATTCTAACAGGTACAAGGTGATATCTAATTGTGGTTTAACTTACATTTCCCTGATGATTGGTGATGATGAATTTTTCATAAAACTGTTGGCCATCTGTATGTCTTATTTTGAAAACTGTTTCTTCCAGTCTTTGCCTATGTTTTAATCAGGTTGCACTCTTGCTATTGAGCCATCCGGGTTCATTATGTAGTTTTAATACTAACCCCTTGTTAGATGCAGCATTTGCAAACATTTGCTCCCAGACTGAGGGTTGTTATTACACTCTGCTTCTTCTGCTATGTAAAATTTCTCTTTTTGCCTTTGTTCTTTGTGCTGGATATAACTTTTTCCTCTATGCTTCTTTTCTTGTAGTTTCAAAATTTTGAGTCTTACATTTAAATCTTTAACCCATTTTGAGTTGAATTTTTTATGGTGCAAGATAAGGATCCAATTTCATTCTTATGCATGTGGATATCCAGTTTTCCCGACACCATTTCTGGAAGAGTCACCTTTTTCCATTATGTATTCTTGCAATTGTTGAACTAACCAAATATGCACAGATTCATTTCTAAGCTCTCTATTCTGCCTCATCATTTGATGCCTGTTATTTATGCCAGTTCTGTGTTGTTTTAATTGTGTAGTGACACAGTTTGGAGTAAGATTGTATGATGCTTCTAGTTTTTTTTTTTTTTGGATGGTTATTACCATGATTAGTGAGAGCTTTTGTGGTTGCATGTGAATTTTAGGATTGAACTTTCCATAGATTCTATGAAAAATGGCATTCAAATTTTGATAGTGACTACATCAAACTTATAAATCACTTTGGGTAAAATGGACTTTTTAATAATATGAGTTCTTCCTCTGCATGAATATGGGATATTTTCTATTTTTTTAATCTTTAGTTTCTTTTATAAATGTTTTTTAGTTTTCAGTGTACAGGTAGTTTAATTTCCTGATAAATTTATTGTTGAGCATTCTTTCTTGATAGTCACTGAATGTGACTTTAATTTTTGGGTTTTGTTACATTTACCACTAAGTAAAATAATCTTATTTCTATACTTATTTACAGTTGATTTCCTCCCCTTTGCATTTATCTGTTCACTGCTGGGTTCCTAGCTGTTAAAATAATGACTGGTACGTAGAAGCCACTAAAACATAACTGTCAAGTGAGTGAATGAATGGATGGATGAAATCCAATTAATCCAATACTGATAGCTCAGCTAAGCTCTGGGAGAGAATGTGGGCCTTCTGCTCATTTCTTTCTGTCTAAGCCACCCTGCTACCCTACCCCCAAAGAGGAAGACAAATGGTAGTATTCTATTATTTTCATTAGCAACTTAGAGAATCCAGGTAAACGTGGAGAAGGAACCAAAATGTAAACAGAGGCCCAAAGTGCAGGTAGCAAGCTCCATTAGCCAGGACAGATTCATCAGCTGTGCCTTAGCAGTTATGGCTTAGAGCAGCACCTGCAGAAACCAACATGTATGCATCTAATTCTCATAGTCAAGCTCATCTGTCTCAGAGCAGGAAGGGCCCTAGGATGCTAGGCTCCAAGAAGAGCAGTGTTGTGAGAGAAGCTAAAGCCCCAATAGGTTTTGGGCTTGCATTGACAATTCCAGTTTCTTCATCAAGCTGGCCATCATCAGTTGAGGAGAAGGAGCACTGCAGAGCTGGGACTCTCTGCTTACTTACTGGCTGGATCCATGCAGGAACTGGATGCTGGAGTGGCATGCACTATTCCATTTCCTGCCAGAACAACATTGAACAAGTTCTATGCCCACTAGAGAAACGTTCCTTCTTATTTTAGTTGAATCTATTCTGAAGTGCTTTGGAAGAGGGAGAAATTCAAATGGGCTTCGGATACAGTATTCATCTTGAAGTCCTAGTTTATTTTTAACTCCATTCTTGGCAGGCTGTCAGCATTTGGTTTTGACAAGTGTTCAGGAAAAGATGACTTAAGATGATATCAAGAAAAAAGAAAAAGCCATTTTTCATGCAGCAAAATTTAGAAGTATTTTGACTTGTTCCTAATTGAGAATGCGGGTTTTTTTTTTTCACTTAAACATTTTATTGTGGTAAGCAGTAACTTAACATTTATAACTTTTTAGTTTGAATTGAAGGAAAAAAACAACAGAATTGGGAAGTTGGTTAGGAGGCTGTCTTGAGAAGTTAGTTTAATGGGTACCAAGTTTCAGTTGGAGCAGGTGAAAAGTTCTGGAGATGGATGGTGATGATAGTTGCAGAATAATGTGAATATACTTAATACAACAGAACTGTACACTTAAAATGGTTAACATGATAACTTTTATCTTATATACATTTTACAACAATAAAAGAAATGCAAATGTCCATGCTCTTTCCTTGAGAAAAGGACCCTCAATAATTAAAAATCATACCTCAAATAATTTTTCAGACAGGTAGGAATTCATATTGCTGTTTGAAACTATTAGAATTTTACATATAATACAATCCCACTTGAACAATTTCCAGCTGATTTGGAAAATGTTAATGAAAAATGGATTTAACTGAAGATTTCACTATCACAGATTATATACCACATTAATATGGCAGGAGGTTCTTTAAGGAAATGTATTCTACAATTATTATCTTAGTAATTTCCAAATAGTACTAATTAAAACATAGTCATCATTAACTATGCTAACATAATTCACTCAAAAATTCTTCCTAACATTATATATTACTCTTCTCAACCATTCCTTTTAGTCTTGACATTATTAAATAAATGCATTCATTCATTCCATTAGTTTAATAAATGTATCTGTTTCTACCATGTGCCATGCCCCAGGGTAGGGGAACAATTAAGGAACAGACCCTGAGTTCTGATGGGTCATGATCTGGCTGTGTGTGGATGATGAAGAAGAGGTTAGGGACAGAAGATGGAAGGGAGACAAGCAAAGTATAAAAAACAAGAATCAACAGAAACAAGGAAGATCACAGGTTCCAGAGTCCACAGATCCACGCTTTATATGTGTGCTACCCCAACGACCTCTACCATTTTCTGAGTGAAGTATTTCTGTTATTCTATCTTTCCAAATGATCAAATCATGCTCAGAGAAATTTAATAACATTCCCAATATTGGAGAATTAGTTATGTAAGGTATCTACCTCTGGTGCTTTGACTCCAAAGCCCATGTTTTAAATGACTTCATAATATTACCCATCACTTGCAATGTTAAAACAACAACAAAACTATAGTAAAATAAAGAACACATTATATGTAAACAGGGAGAAAGGTATAGAGAAATTTGACATGATTATTATTTTTTTAAAGAGAGAGAAGGTCAGTGAGAGAGAGAAGCAATTTTTACTTAGTTTTTCATGTGACTTTTATTTCTCTGATGCTTTGTTGTATACGTGCTGGGGTTCGAACTCACACATGCAAGGCAAACCCTGTAACTGCCCAGCCACTGTTCTAGCCCTGATTATTATTTTTTGATCAGAGGAACTGTAGGTTTGGTTTTGGGAAAATTATTGAAACAATGATATCAGTCTCATTAGTAAAGCCTCTCTCTCTCTCTACACACACACACACACACACACACACAGTGAGAACTACAGAATAGAAGACAGATTGATCGTGACCCAATTCTGAGTCTAGAAAACTGATGGATTCTTGATATCTGTTTATTCCAACTGCAGGAAGGTGGCTGCTTAACCTTTGAATGAAATTTTGCTGGCAAGTTGATTTGTATGTCAAATCTCCCAGGTTCTAAGAAAGTAGGCTGCAAGTGGGGTACATGCAGAGTGATGCATGAGAGGCAGGGTGATCACCATTTTCCTTGGCTGTATCTAATAGTCATGCTACTACTGTCCCTCTAAAAATTTTAATGTGATTATATTAGAAAGGTATGAGAAGATTAAGAAAACACTCTATGTGTGTTGTAGGAGAGAAAGAGGGTGACAGACAGACAGAGAAAAGGAGGAAATAGCAGAGAAAGAAGGGCCAGGAAAGAGAATCCTTGTAAAATCATTTGATGTTAAACTATTTCCTTATATAGCTTTGAAAAAATTACAACTCAAATTAAAAATATTATAACCATTATTAAATGTTTTGTCATGAATTTCCAAAATGACAGAGGAGTTAGGAATTTTAGATTCCTGTAGTTTTAGAGATTTAGTCAACTGACATTCTCTTCTAAAGCCTCTTTGGGGGATTTGATAATGTTTGTTTCAAATAACGTTTGTTATTTTAAATTCTTTGACTGTGAGTTATCTACCTAAAGGCTATTTGAGTAATTTTCATGAGAATTCATTAGGTCTGTGAACATTGTCTATTCCAGAGAGGCAGATTATTTAAATTCTTACATTGTAGGCAATGGATAGAAAAATTCCTTAGAGAATGAATAAGTTTTTGTTTTTTCTTCTCAATAATATGTTAATTTGAACTTTAAAAGACATTTAATCTGACTTCATAGTCCAGTCACAAGAAATGCAAATAAAAAGTCATCAAAAGTTTAGCACTATTGAGAAAACCCAAATTCATATCTTGGAAATTTTAGATTTTATGCAATGAGGCTTTCTTTGAGCACCAAAATCTTTCAGGATATGTTAATATGGTAAAGGACATGGGCGCACTTTGTATTTAGGCTGTCCTGGAAAGAATGCATCTCTAAAGGTAAACATAATCCAATAGAATCAAGAGTTCCAGTGTTGTGAAGAGACACATGTGCTCAATTCAGTACACAAGGTTCTTTTCCTGTCTGCTAGATACCCATTGCCAGGCAGCAGATTCCGGGCCCTCCTTCACATCACCTTGACCTAAGGCTCACCATTCTCAGATCCTCTCAAATGTCATCTCTGATTTCCATCTTTCCTATTCATCAACTCATTAATTTTCAAGTATTTCTCCACATATGTTGACAGAGCCACTATTTTTAAGTCTTGCTAAGTGCCACGTGTTATTCCAGATGCTTTGCATATGTTATCTCATTTATATATAATAATCCTCCAGGATAATATTATTTCTCCTAACAACTGAAGAAACTAAGGCTTAAGAGAAATGACATGACCAGCAACATAAGTAGAAAATGACAGAACCAGGCTCCTGAGCCCAGGGTAATGAACTTGAGAGTTAATGTTATGCCAGTCCCTTACACAGCATGTTATGTCTGTAGACCCAGCTGAACCTTAATACAACTTGATAGGCAAGATGCTATCATTATCCACTTGTGCACAGAAAGCAAGTAAGGTACACAGACTGAGTTACTTGAAGAAAATTGTACGTTGGAACCACAAGTGGTCAAACATGACCCAAAGACTGTTCTTCCCCAAATCCTGAGCCAGTCCTCTTACCACTGTACCCTGCTGCTTTGATCCACATTGAAATCTGCTTGGTGACTAATTACCTGCAACCATACGGAGACATGCCACAACTGTGCTGTACCGAGTTCTACTAAGTACTTATGAATTTATTTGGGGCTGCATAAAAAGTAGCCAATAAATATTTCAGAAACACGACACAGTGATCAAAACTATTGTTTATGTCCGTTAAGGGTATACAACATTGCAACTATATATGCATTTATGATTGTACAACAACACAACTCTTCAATAAATTTTTTTTAAAAAACCAACAAGAAAATGAGAAAAAAATCACATATCACAAGCTGTAATCTTACTGCTAGTGACATATTCATATTCAATTTTATGGAAGATAAATTGAAACAGAAAATCCCAAGCGTGAAATTAATTATCTATTTTTGTACCAGACTTACAAATTTAGTCAACTTATTTTACTGTATTTTATTGGGGTATAGAAAAAATCATAAGCCCTCTCCATCAGATTAACAATTAAAACACAAGAACTACCCTTGACTTTACAGGACAAAGAATCTCAAAGTAAGATAAGGCTACCTGAACAAATTAAGATGTTTCAAACTGTACAAACAGTAATAGATTCAAGACTGAGCCTCAACTAAGAAAGAACAAAAATGAGATAAACTGTAAGAGACAACTTCCATTTTTATGTGAAGTTCTGGCACCAAACCTAATTAATAAAACACAAAGCCTCAGGCAAAGGAACTGCGATCTTCTCCTGTGCCAGATAAAATGAACTTCACCTTTTAAAAGCTCCAACCAAGCTAAAGTAAGTTATTAAACAGTAAGATGTGTGAAAAGCAAGCCTCTATCTGATACAGAGGCCAGAACAAGAAGCGTAATTGCTTTATTAACAAGTGAATTGAAAAGTAAACACCTCCTGGTCATTATAACAATTAAGTCAGATAAATATATTTGATCTAATGGAAAATAAAATAATATGCATAGAGACGTTGCAGGAACTATAGAGCTGTACAATTACCACATAAGATGTAGGGAACCAAGATGGGAGAACATACGTGGTTGGAATTCAATTCAGTGTAGTTATCACTGCACTTTCTGATATCAATGTCCACTGAGAAGGTATACTTTTGTCTATCACTAACTTTGGGGTCTAAAAGAGAAAGTTGAGAATAATCCATGTACAACGGTCCTTCAATACTAAATACACAGAGAAATAGGAGCGAGTGCTTAATTTTGTGGATCAGGCAAGAAAAGTCTTAAAATTCTGAGGTAAGCTGAGGAAGCAAGAAAGCAACACAGTGCAAGATAATCTGCGCTGCGCTTTGCAGATTTTGTGGGATGTGGGGATTTGGAAAGATCCAAGCAAGCAGAGATGAACTGGTCAGCTCTGGAAGGTTAAGCATCAAGATAAGTTTAGCACTTCATTCTAAAAGCTAGCATCTGCCTTCTCCAAAGCTTTAACCACTGATCTGATGTAAGAAACAAAATAACGTTTTCCTTCTTAGTACAGAGTTTTCAATGATATTAGAGAATGAAAATTAATTATTCGAGTCAAGTACATGAAGTGTTAGGGGGAAAAAGCTTTGGATTTCTAGGATTGAAGTCAAATTCTCATTTCAGAAGTTTCCTGCTTTGTGACCTAGGACAAGTGAATCTAGCACTTTAAACCTCAATTTTCCTATCTATAAAATGGCCTCAGATTCCATTTCTAGGGTTTTGGTTTTAAAGAAATTTCATATAAAATAACATTTATCTTTTTTACGAAAATACCATTTCTGCTCAAAGTCTAGAGGAGGGCCTAAGTATTTGCTCTGACATAATGGGAGTGGTTTCTTAGACACATGCAATGCTAGAAGCCATTCTAATGATACAAGTGAAATAAAAAAGGTCAGTTTTTTTTCTTCTTTTCTATTCAAGTTACATTTGAGGGCTAAATATTTTGTGTTAGGTCGGTTTCAGGCGGATGGATGAGGGTCGGGGCATCAGGCAGCCCACATGTGCCAAAGCACATAAATCCCCAATAGGGCCTGCACCCGCCTGTCAATCAGCAGAGTCCCCAGCCAATCCCAGAGGACATGAGTCTCAGCAGGGCCAACCCCAGGAGGGCACTGTACCCTCAAGCCTCCCCCACCACACGCCCACCACTCCCCCCACCCACACACACCCCATCCAGACTATAAAAGCCCTGCGCAGTCAGGGCTGTGGGCGACTTCCCCAGCCCTCACTCTGGCTGACCAGTGGACCTTGCCGGGGGCCAAAGCCAATAAAGTCTTGCTCAGCCAAGACTTTTGGTCTGACTCCTTTTTGGTGATCCACGTCTGTTCTTACATTTTGTGGTCTATTTATAGCTTTAATTCAATTGTAAGTGTTAAAGACTTTGGACGAATTAAATTTGATAATTTAATTTTGCAAAGGAAAATTCAAGAATTGGTCAGCCCTCAGAATCAGATGAGGTTCATAGAGCTCCACTCTGCAACGTGGGAAGGCAGCATTTACAAATGCAAGTGCGGTTCAGAGACAGCTGGATTGCTTACAGCTCCTCGGTGTTTGCCTTCTTTGAACAGGATCTAATCAGGCTGCCCTTGAACTGCGAACAGCTGCTCAAGGGCAGCTGAGGTGCAGCTAACTGTTAACCAAACTGGAGTTAGGCTTTCAGTTAACTGACCTAAGTTAGGCTGCAGATTATTATGCAAGGACTCAAAGCAGGAAAGCATCCTAGGGCAAATTTAGTTTAAGGCGGGAAAAGTGGGAAAGCCTTAGGTGAGGAATTTTAATATCCTTGTTAGACTGCCCTGTTTACTTTTATAACATTTTGCTAA
>PVKS010036982.1:0-18957 GCA_004027875.1 Aplodontia rufa
TGAAAATGCGAACATTTTCCAAAAATTACAAATGATACAAGGAGGGGCTGGAGTGGTGGCTCTCAGTTATGGCGCTTGCCTGGCACACACAAGGATGTATGTTCAGACCCCAGCACCACCTACACAACGAAGTGTCAGAGCAACAAAACCCACATGAAAAACTAAATAAAAATTGATTCTCTCTTTCCCTCTCATTGTCCCTCTCTTAAAAAAAAGAAAAGAAAAGAAAAAAACCCCAATGATACAAGGAGATACATTTCCACAAAGTAGAGCAAAACATATAGCGAGTAGGAATCTGCTGCCATAGCCCCCAAAATAGTATAATCCAAAAGAAACTATGAATGAAGTATGTTGAAAAAGACTACAATGAAAAGTACAAACCACAATGTAAAGTGAGTACATTTTGAATTTTTTAGCATTTGAAAAAAATAAAAAAGAATACCCAGAAATTAAAAATTATAGTTACTTAAAATGAAAACCTGCGTGGATACATTAAAAAGTAGATTAGATATAGTAGAAGAGATTCTTACTTAACTCAAAGGCACATATGAGTACATTATCTAGAGTACAAGAAGAGAGAAAAAATAGTATGTGAGCACAATTTAAAAATATGGAGGGAAAACATCTAAAAAAATTCAAAAGGAAGAGAGAGGGAATGAGGAGAGCAAACAATTAATGGCTTAAAAATTTG
This sequence comes from Aplodontia rufa, assembly GCA_004027875.1. Classification (NCBI taxonomy): domain Eukaryota; kingdom Metazoa; phylum Chordata; class Mammalia; order Rodentia; family Aplodontiidae; genus Aplodontia; species Aplodontia rufa. The sequence goes on from PVKS010036982.1 coordinate 692, forward strand.
AAAAATGAAGATAAAAAATGTACAACAATTTTTAATAAGATGAATAAAAGTGAATCTGCACCCAGATATAGGTTAGCACTAACTGCAGAACATTAAAGATTTAAAAACTCATTATCTTTTATAAGCAACTATAGAAGAAATTAACTTAAAAAAGTATAGTAATTAGGTGGAAAGATGATTTCTAAGCAATAGCAATACAAGTCAGAGCCTATGAAACAATAGCTTCAAAGAAAGGAAGGAAAATATCAATCTAGCTATTGACCTACCATTCCTTCCCTGCTTCTGTCTTAACTCAAAGGTGACAAGTGTGCCAGCAGATCAGAACCTTGCCCAGAACTAGCTGGGTTAGCAAAGACCAACAATATCAGGGAAGATCCTTAATTCAGTGGAAACTGCACCTGATTCCTAAATATGAGACAAAACAGATGACCTAGACGTGAGGCTCCAGAAGCTTCTAGGCCAAGAGTTGCAGTCTTAGTGGCATATGCTTAGGGAGAATTACTTTTTATTTTATTTTTTTAAAGAAAGAAGGGACAGTGAGAGAGAGAGACAGAATCAATTTTTATTTAGTTTTTCACATGGCTTTCGTTTCTCTGAGACTTCCATTGTGGATGTGGTGCTGGGTTTGAACTCTTGTACTTTAGCATGCTAGGTAAGCGCCGTAACTGCTGAGCCACCGCTCTAAACCCAGGCCGAATTACTTATGGTGCATGCTAACTGAACTCATGTGATAAGAGTAACTAGGTTCAAATTTTGACTTTGAGTTGAATTTAATGAACTTGGTTACTTATGCCTTAGATTTTACACCTATATATTACAGCTTAAAAAAAGATTAAATAAGGGGCCGGAACGGTGGCTCAGTGGTTACGGCACTTGTTTGGCATGTGCAAGTATGCAAGTTCAAACCCCAGCACCATGTACACAATGAAGTCTTGGAGCAAAGAAAGCCACATAAAAAACTAAATAAAAATTGATTCTCTTTCCCTTTCTCTTGCTCTCTGTTTCCCTCTCTCTGTATGTATGTGTGTGTACGTGTGTGTGTGTGTGTGTGTGTGTGTATAATAAGTTAAGACATGTAAAGCATTTGGCATAGTACATGGCACATATTAGCTGCTTAACAAATCCCAATTACTTATTCTTTACTACACTTTGATCATGTAGCTTGAAGGGATTATCTTTAGTTTGACTACTAAAAATCTAAAATATAAGAGATACATACTCTGACATCCACTGAGCAGCCCACAGTCCATGATGGATTTCCCAGCACTTGATTTTGGCAGAGAAGATGCACCAATGAAGACTTCCCAACACCTGGAAAAGATACAAGAACTCCAGTCATATAAAAGACATGCTAAAATCTATTATGGCCAGAGCAAGAATGAGAATATACAGCAATAATGGTATTTAAAGCATTGGTATTTAAACAACCGTTTAAAGGGTACTCATGACATACCAACAATATAAGCCTTATTGAGGGAAAGTGAAGATAGTTAACAGTGGTGATCCTCTTAAATTTAGCACTGGAATCAGGGAGCTTGTTGAAACACAGATTGCCAGGTGTTAGCCCCAGGTCCTCGCATGCCAATCAAGTGCTCTAAATGCTGAGTAACCGCTCCACCCCATACTCAACTTATTTTAGAACTGCAGAATCTGAACAAACTGTAGAAGTAATCCATCTATCCTGTACACCCATGCTGAGGTCCCTTTCATGGAATCCTGTTAGTCTGTGCTTGAATGGTGTCATTAACAGGATTCACTATCTCATAATTACACATTTCCAACTCTCGCTTACAGTGATTTTTAAAAATCAGTCAACTATTTGGCACAAATTTACTGTCTGGATAAAAATAGGGACTCTATACTCTTTTCTACATCATAGCCCTTTACTTGGAAGCAGCACTTTATCTCCTTTTAGATCTCCTGGTCTCAGAATAATCTAATTACTAATGCTAGGGGTAACACTTGGAGATCTGTATGAAGAAAGGCAATGTGTGAAATCATTCATTTAAGAGCATTTTGGGATTCCATTATTACAAGTATGGTTGGAGAATCTTTATGAATCACTAACTACATCAATAATTTAAATAATCTGTGTGAACTATTATGTATGCATCCATCACTTATGATTATTATTTATTATAAAAAGTCATACTTAAAGACACCTAGAAAGTAACAAAAAAAATCACTGGAAGACCATTAATGTCAACATGTAGGTTCATTTAAATTCCATTAGATGGGTTTCTATAAGCAGGTGGTTATTGTGATTATATACATGGTATACATTAAAACAATAAAAACAACATAAGCCTTTGCTCACATAGTTTCTCTCTCCTCCCCCACTGGCCTGGTGGAATAACTCTTTCAAGACTCAGGAACATTCTAAAGTATTTTCTGATTCTGCACAGGTAGAATTAAACACACCATCCACTGGGCTTCCACTATACACTGTACATTTTCTTACAAGTTCTTTAAACACATTTTTACTTTTGCTTCTAGGTTTTATTCACTATTTAAGTTCCTTGAGGGTTAGGGCTGGGTTTTACTCATCTTTTTTATTTTCAATACTCAGAACAAGGCCTTAATTAGTATTTATTTAGTGACTAAAAGTTTGCATGTGAATGGGTGTGGTGGTATTTGCCTGTAACTCCTGTGACTTGGAAGGCTAAGGCAGGAGGATTCCAAGTTCATGTCCAGCCTCGGCAAATGAGCAAGACCCTGTCTCAAAACCTATAAATATAAAAACGGGTAGAGGAGTTTGCATGTTATGATAGAATCTTCACATTTTTAATATCCCATAGTACTTTAGACAGTAGATATGATGATTTATTTAACTATTTTCTCATTATTAGATATTTAGGGTGTTTTAAAAATTTCACTATACTAAGAAAAACTTTTATTTCTAAGTAAATTTTTTAAAATTAAAATTATATCCTTGGTATATCTTCCCAGAAAATCAACATGTACTAGGGAAAACATTTAAAAGTTCTTGATATACACTGACAAATTACTTCCATCTCATTACACTGTCACCAGCCACACGCATGAACCTGCATATCTTTTTGTACAACAGTATCATGTAGTTGTTTTTTTTCCATCTTTGTTTTTATAAGAGACAAAGACTGACATTGGCTTTAGTCTGCATTTCTTTACTTTCAAATAAATACATACATCAGTCATCTCTGCAAATCAACTATATTTTTCCTCTTGTGAATTCTGTTGATGAACGCTACCCATTTATCTACAGGATGCCTTTTTATACACTAAAGACATTAATCATCTAATATATGAATATTTTTCCCAAGTTTTTCTCTTATTCTTTTTTTTAACATATAGGCATTTAAGATTTGAGTACTCAAACTTTATTTTGTTGTATTTACTGCATTGCATCTGCTACCTTTAATCTTTAGTACATATTGTTAACATTGTGTTTGCATACAGGTTTATGCTGAAGGCACATATTGAGGCATTTAGTTATCAGCCTGATGTAAAGGCTTGAGTCCTAGTTTAGCCTAGTTGTGTCAGAGTAAATATCTCAATGCAGTAATACTGTATCGCTCCATGAATAAAACAGCCTTGGGTGGTATTACTCTAATAGTAAGAACTGCTGAAGTGCTAGGGAATACTGGCCAATTATTTATTTCTTTGAGAAATTGTGGAGGTTCTGATTCTCCATTTTCATCCTTACAAGTACATTAGATCAAAAGAATGCACTTCATTTGCTTTATGAAAAAGGCCCAAAGTAATCAAATAAATGTTAGCTCCAAATATAGCTATTGGTAATGTGTTAAGCTCATCCTTAATCTCTGACAGAACAAAGAAAAAACAGTATACATATGTTATTAACCTTTCAGGATTCCTTAATAAATTATCAAATATTTCTGTAGAATATAAAAATTTCAAGTCATTTCTTTTCTTTTTTTTTTCAGGGCTGAGGACCGAACTCAGGGCCTTGCACATGATAGGCAAGCGCTCTGCCACTGAGCTAAATCCCCAACTCAAGTCATTTCTTTATGTATTTGTGAAACTCTCAAAATTTTACATGAGAAATGTCTCAGTCAGATAAAGTATAAAATGTGTATTCTGACCTGTTAGAAAATCATTGTTAAAAGGAAACTGATAAAAACAGACAATAACTGAATGCACACGTAGTCTGATAGTGAATGTGTGCCAAGATCATTCTCTTTCCACGTGGGTACTGTGTGAGCCTGGAAGCCTGTTTTACAAGTAAATGAATAATAAGGTGGGGGAAAAGTTACTAACTGCCTGACTACTGTTCCACATTTAATGCAGTAGCCAATCCACTTGTTAATGCAATGTACTGATTCTACAGTTATAAACCCAGCACCTAATACAGTGCCTACTGAAAAATATAATAAATAAACTCATTCTCACAGTATGTAACATGAAGGGATTGTTAGATACAACAGAAAGGGAATTATACAGGAGAAAGAACATCTATTTTACATGTCATTAAGAACTATGTTAGCTCTGGATTCCAGTCTTATATTGTATTTGATGGTACTCTTGAGAATTCCCTTCAGGCCACCATTACCTTCTGCATCTGTAAAAAAGGCTGAGTTATTTTATTGACTTAACACCACATTAAGATACCTAACAGAAGAAATGAAGTTGACTGTACATTGGGATTATGTTCACCGATTTTCATAATGTAACTTTCTTAGGGGAATATTAAATACAATTTTCTGAAAGATATTTTGTAATGCAAATAATCCCATGCAGAGTGACCACATTCCTCTCCCCACAATTTTATATTACTTTTCCTAAGGCTAGCTTTCAAGTTCTTGGGGTATGTCCTCTTCATCTTCAAGCATGGAGCACAATGACTTTGCTTACAGCACAAAAAGGTCAAATCCAGAAAAGCACATCTATAAATATACAGTTAGCATTTATTCAAGTTTTTAAGAAGAGTTGGAGGTTATGGAGGGAAAGAGAAAGGTAAGGTTTCGGGGGTGAATTGTGGCTACAGTGCAGATTTCAACAGTAGTTTTCAACTGTCCAAGGTGTCAAAAGAATCTTGGATTAATTCGGGCTCAGCAATAAGTTCTAGCCACTTCAGAGTGTGGCTTTTATCTTAATTTCTCTATTCCCTACAGAACAAAATTGGTTTTCCCAATTACGATTAAAAGAGAACATGTAAATCCCGTTTTGGATTGAGAGTGCAACAGGACTACCACTCGCTATCTCACTGCATAATATAGCTTCGTGTTTAAGCGCGTGGGCTCTGGGTTTTAACCCGTTGTTGTTTACATCTCTCCGACTCGCTTTTCCCTCCTGTAAAATGGGGTGAACGGACTAATCTCGGAATTAAACGAGTTACGCTTGTCAGTGTTATTCTTGGTGCGTGTCTGACTTAACAGAATATTTTGAAGGCACAGTCTTACTAACTTTTGTATTCTCACCACGGCTTCCAATAAAATACCAATGTCAGCATTTCTTTTCTTTAAAACAAAGCAACTGACAACAGAGTCTAGGCTGAGATCCCTTGAGACAAGGCGTGGAAAACCGCGAAGGCAGAGAAGGGCCCGGGCTCCACGATCCCCACCCGCGCGACGCCGACTCTTCGTCAAATGGAGCAAAGTCCTCTGGGAAGTGTAGTTTTTAGGTTTTGAAAGAGACCTCAGCAATGGACCGAAAAGCCAGGAAGCTGGGGCACAGCAGTGAAGGGTGAGGGTATTGGGGAACTGAAAAGTGTCGGGAGCCCCAGAGGTGGGTTAATTCGCTCACCTGAGTCTCCCAACACCAGTACCTTCACCCGATCTAGGGAAGCCATCTTGTCACTGCCTCCCCGGGGTCAACGCCTGTTCCGGGACTCTAGGCCAATCACAGCGGAAAGGGAGGCAGGGCCTTCAATTTCATTGGCCGGTCTCAGCCTGACTGTCTTGATTGAAGGCTATAGTGGTCTCGTTAAAGGTAGAGGGTGGTTTCCAACGCTGGACGCAGGAATAAGACGTTTCTTTGTCGCGGAAGTGGCGTGGGCTGGTTTAAGCCGGTAGTTGAGGTGCTGAGGGAAGCTGTAGTGGGAGTGTTCGAGGACTCGCTTCGGTAAACCTAATTCCCAGTTCCTTGCTCCCTGTGGCCCGGCGTCGTATCTCATGGCCTCTCCTTTTCGCTCCTGTCTCCTTAACTGTCCCCTTCTCCCTAGTCACCTTCTAGCCTTGGTCCTCCAAAGAAACATTGACCCGGGAGCGGCCTGTGTGCGACCTCGGGTAGGGACGGACGTGGCCGCGCCGAGTGTGGCCCTGGACCCGAGGGAGAGTCTGAGGGAATGTGGGGTTTCGCTGTGGGGAGTCTGAACCTTTCTGCACGCGGCTGCGGCGGGCTGCAGGGGCCGAGCTTTCGCGGTCGTGTGCCGCTTTACGGGAAGGCGTGGAGCGTGCCGTGAAGCACAGTTACTGAGAAAACTGCAGGTAGACGTGTGGAATCCAAGTTCTTGTAGAGCTGAGTAGTAGTGTACTGAAATAATTCAGCTGGACGCCCTGCATCCACTCCTTCCTCCTCTTCTATCCACCCAGCCAGCACACTCTGTCACAGTCGCGAATTTGATATAGTCACCTCCTGCCTAAAACCGTTTTAAGAAGGCAGGGAAGCGCCGGTCCTTAGTTGTGGAAGAAGTGAATCGTGGGGAAGCTGGCAGGGTAGGCAGGGGGGAAGAACACGTGTGCATATTGAAAGTTCTATGTAAGTAATCCACCAGATGTTCATTGGTGAACAAGATGAAGTTCCTGGACTTAGAGATGGGAAAATACTTGAAGGGGAAAGAGCTGTGGAGACATTGAAAAAGAAGTCTGTGCTTCTATGGGGAATCTGGGAAACCCTCTGAGGAAATGTGACTTGAGAAGAATATGACTTGAAGGGTGGTTAGGAGAAAGGGGTAGGGGATTAGCTTTGGGGGCAGAGTAAACAGCATATGAAAGGGCCTGTAAAGTAGGGAAAGCACGTGTGGCTCCTGCAGTCCAGTCTGCCAGTGTGCTCGATATGAGGTTTACAATGGGTAGACATGGGGGGCAGGTTTTCTTTTCAATTTGTTTCTCCACTTCCATGTCTGGGTCATAGTAGTCCTTAAATGTGTACATGATTAGAATGATCTGGACTGGCTAGGGAGATATTTGAAGCTGGGCGATGACTGACGGACTATGAAATAAAGAAAGGAGAGTGCTTAGATACAAATGTTTTCAGAGACCAGCCAAGCATCTTTCCTGTCCAGAAGTATCAGCTGCTGTTCAGCTTTATCTTATTCCTATATGGAAATATGGGCTCCTTTTTTTTCCCCTCCTTATATTTCCAGTTTTCAAGAGGAGGTGGAAGTTGAAATTTATGTGAACTCCCATGATTTTTAAAATGTGGACAACTAATTTAGAAAAATTTCAAAACATTCTTTGGGTAAAACAATGTGTATGGCCAATCTCTGTATTTCTTAATACAGAGATTACTGAAATCAGTTTTAGACATCTGACCTAAGTAACTTAAGAAATGCAGAAATTGAGTAAGGAGATTCAGCATTGAATGGGGAAGGGGAAGTGGTGGAAGGGAGAAGACATTGGTTAGGAAGGAGGAATTCAAAATGCAGAGATTTTGAACAAGGTAGATTGGCTTGATCTCATTCCCAAACTCTAGTTTTGTCAAGCTACTTGCTGGGCAGCATCAGAGCAATAGCATATGGTATTTACTCAGACATGCTACAAAAGCGAGTGTCTCTTTTCTTTGAAGCACTCCTCTTCAGGTGTTATCTGCTTGTCATAGTAGTACTTTTCTTGGTTACAGTGGCTCAAAGCAAAGAGCTGTTTAAAATTTTTCCTATTCTAGTTTCCAAAGTATTTTTGGATCCTTTTGATTTTGTTTCTTTAATAAATTACATTCATCTTGTCCTCTTGGAATTTTTTGCTTTCTTCCTCAGTTTTTTTTATTACAGCTCCTGATACTTCCAAAGCACCCCCACCTCGTTTCAGTACATTTCTCATATTACTCTAAGACTCACTTTTATAGATAGGGGTTTTGTTATGAATGCCAGTACTTAATTGAACTCCTGCCAGCCCTGAAAACAGAACACTTTATACTAATTATCTTATTTAATCCATCATCAACTGTACCAAGAAGACACTGTTAATCACTTTTTATATATGCAGAACTTGAAGCTGAGGATTTTCCAGGAAATAATGGAACTGGGATTCACAACCTTGAACTATTGGATTGCAGAAACCTCATGTCACTCTTTTACTCTCATCTCCAGGGCTCTTTAAAGTGTTTCAGGCAAAGGAAAAAGGCTAAATAAGTGGTACAGGTACCTCACTATTGCAGAATTGTACATTGGTAGGATAAATAATAGTCAGGGACCCAGATTATCTACAGCAGTGGTCAGGAGCTTTTAAAGATTTTTAAAATTAGTGTAATGCCTAACCTTGCCCTCCCAGACCAGCTGAAACAAAACTACAGAACTTCTAGGAATGGGGTCCAGAGTTGGTATTCTTTTTTTTTTTTTTTTTTTTTTTAAGAGTGATAGACAAGTGAGAGAAAGAGAGAAACAATTTTTATTTAGTTTTACATGTAGCTTTGTTGCTCCAAGACTTCATTGTGTACGTGGTGCTGGGGTTTGAACTCGCTTACTCGCGCATGCTTGGCAAGCGCCACAACCACCGAGCCACCACTCCAGCCCCCAGAGTTGGTATTCTTAAGATGCTCCCTAGATGATTCTGTTTTACATCCTGGGTTGATGATCATTGATCTGGAGTATGGGGTGAGGAAAAGAAGAGAAAGCAATAGTAGGAATCAGTACTGAAAAAATAGGTTGTATTGACATTTGTCTGCCATTCTTTGGTCTTTGGATGTTTCTGAAGTCATATGTTGTATTCTGTCAACTATTGAACATGCAAAAGCAGTATAGACCGAATTGTAAAGGAGAGCATGTCTAGTAGTATGGTATGGTTCTATGGCATACTTAATCCCTGGGACGATCTGAGGCCCTAGGACCACAGGTTTGAATCTAGATACTCCTTTGTTATTTCTCCTTGTATATAGTTATACCTGAAGATTTACTATCTAAATTATATATTTTATTATAATTGTAATTTGTCCTTTATTACAGTTAGGGCCTTACATTTTTCTCTCAAAATATGTGTATAGGTTGATTATTTAGGAATTTTTTAATAGGATAGTGTTCTAGATGTAAAAATATTTATTATAAAATGGAGTATTATATTGGTTGTAGGAGCAAAATATAGAAGAATCAAGAGACTGGGGTGTGGGTGATGTAGGGGTAACTCTGGTTTACAAACAAATGCATATCATATTGTTACTTTATACACATTTATGATTGTGCAATAACTCCTTAATAAAAAATTTTTAAAAAGTATTAAATATGATAGTGATCAACTGATAATTTCAAATAAAAGACTCAGATAAAACTAGTTTTAATAGCAGAATATTATTCCTCATTGACATAGTTCAGTGGGGTATCTGTAAAAAAATTTTGCTGCTCCATAAGGAAATTTCACCAGTTGTATGGATAGCCTGACCATTTTTAATTTGGAATATATTAAATTGATGTGGAAAATCTCCTTGCTAATAAATCCCTCCTGCTCACTTTACTTAACATTCTCATTTATTAATCACAACCTCTCCGTTATCCTTAATTCTCAGAGAATAAATTGGGCTTGAAGTTGTTTAAAGGATTTGCTCAGGCTCACACAGCTATCAAAGCACAAGGTGTCTAACTGAAATCCAGAGCCCAGGTTTTTTGACAGCATAAGTCCAAGAACCACATGCCACTTGGACTTTGAGAGGCTAGCTTTATGGGCCATGCCTTGGAAATTGGATCCATTTAGCGTCTCCTTTGTCCTACAAGAGAGCCAGCATTTAGACTATCTTGGGCTTTTGCCCTCCCTACTTTCTTCCTTTTTAAAAACTGGATGGTGTTTACTTAATTGTCATATTTAATATTTCAGGGTTGATAATGGTGTCTGGATCTAAGTGTTAATATCTTTCAAATTGACAACAGTTAATGATTTTGTCAGACATTACAATTGTTGATTGCTTGTGGTTTATTGATTTATTGTGAAAGCATGACTCTGCTAAACATCTTATAGTCTTAGTTGAAAAATTAAACTCAAGAAATAAAGACACTTTAAGTATATGTTATTTGCTGGGTTTCTCAGGGGGTTGCCAGTATTCCCAAAGATCTATATCATTAAGAATTGTTAGTACCTCCTTGAACACTTGTGTTTCTCTTTCTGAAATAATATGGGCTTGATGTAATATATCATTGTTATGAATGACAAGTCGTCTTTTTTGAATGGTACACTGTTGGCCATGATAGTAACCATTTAAGAAATATGTCAAGCTTTGTAGGTATGATCTTTTGGACACTGATAGGAAAATCCTGTTCTTTCCTGTTAGATGCTTAGATATTAGAAGTATTTAAAAACAATGTTTGAGGACCTTTAGGCACTCTAAGAATAGTGGTAGGTACTAGCTACCAGTAACAGGTTGATTATTCTAGATTTAAAATGATTATTATGTCTTCTTGCCTCCTATTAATCCTCTGGTTCCTTTTTTTTTTTTTTTTTCTGAATTCAGTATATTTAAAGTTGAAGGTTGCTGCTAAAGATGGCAGACCCAGATGTCCTCACCGAGGTTCCAGCAGCATTGAAGAGGTTAGCCAAGTATGTGATTCGGGGGTTTTATGGCATTGAGCATGCTTTGGCCTTGGACATCTTGATCCGGAACCCCTGTGTGAAAGAGGAAGATATGCTGGAGTTGCTTAAGTTTGATCGGAAGCAACTTCGATCAGTTTTGAATAATTTAAAGGGAGACAAATTCATCAAATGCAGAATGAGGGTAGAGACTGCTGCAGATGGGAAAACCACTCGTCATAACTATTACTTTATCAATTATCGTACTCTTGTTAATGTGGTAAAATATAAATTGGACCACATGAGAAGGAGAATTGAAACGGATGAGAGAGATTCTACCAACCGGGCTTCCTTCAAGTGTCCCGTCTGTAGTAATACTTTCACAGACTTGGAAGCTAATCAACTCTTCGATCCCATGACAGGTGAGACTTAATACAGTTTATGAATCAAGTAAAATAAAACATATGCCCATTTTCTTTTAGTTCATCTAAGTTTTAAGCCAATCATACCTTATAAAAGTGAATGGATTAGTGTGACTGAGCATGTGAGCAGTTTTGCTGTCCTGGTGGGTGTCATACTACTTTGAGAAGCTTTTGCAAAGCCTTTCTTACAATGAGTATACTCATCTTTGGGGTTTTCCCACCAATGACCCTTCTACTTCTGCCTCTGCTCCAATCCCTAACCCCTCTTTACAGCTGTGGCTAACGGGTTGATTCTCATAACACTTTGAGACTTTTCTGACAACTTTACTTTTGACCTTTTCTTTCAGCAAATATTTGAGCACTAACTTATACCAATAGCTGCAAATAGTTATAATACAATGTCTTTGAATGTTTTAGTATAAGTATAAAGTGCTGTCAGGAGTATATAACTAGGGTATGTAATCTGGATTTGAAGAATGCCTCTGGAAGAAGTTAATAGTGGAGACTTAAAAGGAAGAATCAGATGAAATAAGAGGGGCGTCCTTTCCAAATCATCTAAAGGATGGATCTTTATTGTTTCATAGTCTTGCCTAGATAGAAGAGAGTTAGTAACATTAAGTCACTTCATTTAATCCAGCACTTTAGTTTTAACTATTTTTTTCTTAACACAATTTACAAAGTATATATTTTCCAAAAATACAGTGTATGTAGCATTATCATGAGAAATTTTGTCTTTATCATGCTGGGTTATAGTTATTTTTAAGCTAGAAAAGAGATTAGTTTTGCTTATTACTCAGTGGATTGATTTTGTTTTGTTTTCTAGAGGTAAAAATGTATATGGAGTCATTGCTATTAAATTAGATTATCCCTTTGTTATGTTGGAATTCAAGTACAAGTTACTTTTTAGTTTAAAAGTTTTTGTGTTTTATAATTTGTTATTTCATATAGAAAGTTCTAACAAACTTTATACATGAAACATTTTGTTTTGAAAAAATTATGGATTTGTGTATGTGCTTAATTTTCTAATTTTTTTGTATGTTATATATACTTTAAAGAATTAAAAAAATTTAAATGAGAAATAACCACAATATCAATTTAGGTTATTAACAAAAAGAACTAAAGAGAGCCTGTAACATTTATTTATTTATTCGTATTTGAAGTGTTTATTTTGCATGAAAAAATCATTTAAAGAATTTTCCTTTTATTATTAAATATTTGTCTAAACCTGTTTACCCTGGAGAGGCTTAACTAGGAGAGATCTTGATTATGAGACAGTATTAACCATCCTGGTATAATTGAGTGTACTATAGAGGAAGGCTTTAGAATATTTCTGGAGCTCTTTCAAGATAGATTTGACAGGTCTTGTGATTTCTGCCTCTTACCCTAACATATTTCTTAAAAGAGCTCTGGGTTTTGGTTTTGTGATTCTCTGCAGATGTTGGTGTTACAGTGGTCCTGTCTTCATCACTCTTGACTGCAGTGGAAGGTGTTATCCAGTCCCTCAGAGAGGATAAACTGAAGTAATATGCTTACTCATCATTTGAGTCTTTCTTAATTTCATGAAACTTTCTGAAAGGAGGTGATTCCATTCAGTATTTAGGAAATTGATCCATGATGCTCTTTGAATTTCACCTAGGTTAAGTTACAAAACTAGCTGTGATCAACGGCCTGTGGAAGAGCTAGCCTAATAATAGCCAAATATAGCCAGAGTTACTTGAATCAGTGAATTGAGATAGGGTAAAAAGGGCATGAAAATATTTTATGAAAGAAGCTAAAACAGACAGCTGTGTTGTGTCCAATTTGAACAGTGACTGTTTTTAATATGAATGTATGGTTAGCATGAAAGTAGAAGGAAGGGGTGAAGGAATGCAAGAAAAAAACCACTTAACTTTGATGTTACTCAGAGGAGGGTGTCCTGATCCTCTTGGGTACTAGTATTCAATTACCAGGTTTTTTTTCCACATGAAGTTTGAGTTATCTTAATTGAAAATTTTGTAATCATAAGTGATCCTTGGTCAGCAAATGTACTTGCTTTTTGATTATAATTCTGCTTTTGTTGGAGTTATGATGAGGACACAATACTCTGATTATTTGATATTAGGTGCCAGTCTATTGGGTTTTTCTTTTCTTTTTTTCTTTTTTTTCCCCATCTTTTTACTGATACCTTCCCTTGCTGTGCATTTTTCTCAGAAATCTTTGTCTTTTTCCCTTTGCTTCCTTCCTGTTTTATTCAGTTTTCATCCTTTCTCCTTCCATATGAAGAAGATGGGGAACATTTGGTGTATGTAGCAGGGAAGGAGAGAACTTTTTCTCCTGTAGTGTTTATATACAGTCAAAATTGGTAGATAGCAATTTCCATTCTAACTTTAGTCTTGTATAAATGTAGCCTATTTCCTGGTTGATTATATATATGTATATGTTTATTATTGTTTTTAACCATGTATCTGACTGGATGATGGGATAACTGGTGGGCTCTATCACCTTTCCTTTCTCAATAATTCTTAGGCTGAATTGTCTTTTATCCTAACAATTGGGGAACATTCAGGAATTAAATTTGAAGATTTCTAGACTTTCCTCTTTCTCTGATAAAAAGTTCTTAACTCAGGTATATGGGCAGCTATTTGTCATTGGACAAAGGATAGTGACTCCTAGATGAGCTCCTGAGGAGCACCTGAAAATTCAGGACTTGAAATTCTGGGTCCAGCAAGGATTATTTTTCCACCATTAATTCACATAAAGGCCAGTGATTTTCTATTTTAGTTTACAGCTTTTTACCTGCCCTGTCTTTCCTTTCCTAAAGATTATTGATTTTCTCCAGACTTGCCCTTCAGATTTTGCCTTTAGTGTTCTTGAGTTCAACTCTGAATGTTTGACACTCAGTAGGTGTAAATTCTTTAATGTAGGTTAGCTTGGTCCTTGCCCACTAGTCTCTGGTTTCAGAAGCTTAATCCGACAAAACTGGCTATTTTAGTTTCTGAAATATAGAGGATTTATATAATCAAAACAAAGACAGCATAACATGGAATCCCTCAAATCAGCAAAATAACATCTGTGCTTCATAAATACATGTTTTAGATTTGGCAAGCTTTCTTTTTTTTTTTTTTTTTAAAGAGAAAAGGACAGTGAGAGAGTGAGAGAGACAGAATCAATCTTTATTTAGTTTTTCACATGGCTTTCGTTGCTCTGACATTTAGTTGTGTATGTGGTGCTGGGGTTTGAACCCAGGTCCTCCAGTGTGCTAGGCAATCGCTGTATAGCTGAGCCACCTCTCCAGCCCCAAGGCAGTGATTCTTAGTTAAATGTTTTGTTGTTCTAATAGCTTGTGGTTATTTATTTATTTATTTATTATTTATTTATTTTTTAAAGAAAGAGGGACAGTGAGAGAGAATAAATTTTATTTAGTTTTTCATGTAGCTTTCATTGTTTGAACCTGTATTCTCCCACATGCCAGGCAAGCACTGTAACCGTGGAGCCTCTGCTGCCACTTTGGTCCCCAGCTTGTGGTTATTGTGCTTGATTAGCTTCTCACATAATAGTATGTTTGCTTGTTTGTTTTTAAAGAGAGAGGTTGGATGAGCGAGTGAGAGAGAAAGAACCAACGTTACTCAGTTTTTCATCTAGTTTTCCTTGCTCCAACACTCAACTATGCATGCGGTGCTGGGGTCTGAACCCTGGTCCTTGTACGGCCAGGAAAGTGTGATACCACTGAGTCACCGCTCCAGCCTAATTGTATGGTTTTTTTAAGAGCATTTATTACATAGGGACCTTGTGCATAATCCTCGTGTTCAGTGGACATGACATTTCCAGAAGTTTTTTTTTTTTAAATTTCTTTTAATAGCTATAGTACAGTAAAATAACAGTATATGGAGTTCCAGAGGCCAGGCTTCTGATCTTGGGCAATGTTAGTAACTGTTACTTGGGCAAAACACTCTAGATGTTCTTTTAGCATATATAAAATTAAATTCAGTCTGTTCTATACTGTAAATGATTTTTGTCAACTCTAACTTCATACTACTCTTGGATTTGGAACGTAGTTGACATTTTAAAAGGATGGAGAAGCTTGGGGTTGTTTCATTTCTGCTTTAAGAGGATGATGTTAGTCACTTGGTTAATTTGGAAGCCTTGGGTAGGACCTATAAACTCCGTATGTAGTAGTTTTCATATAGAAAATATGTTGTTAATTATGCCATCTTCAGAAACAGTGTGACATAATGGAGAATGATAGTTTTAGGCAGTCTTATTTTACCAAGCTCTCCACTTTACTACCTTTCCTATTATATACATAATCCATAAAATAGTCTAGTGTAAGGGTATTGAAATAGAGTCCAAATGTGCTTCCTGTGATATATGGTGGCATTTTTACCATGCTGTAAAATTAATCTTATATGTTAATGTCATGTCTTGAAGTTTATAGTTTCCTTTTTTTTTTCTTTTTTTCCTTTTTTTTGGAGTGTGGTCTTACTGTGTTGCCCAGGCTGGTCTCAAGCTCCTGGACTCAAGTGATTCTCCCATCTCAGCTTCCCAAGTGCTGGGACTATAAGCATGCGCCTGTCTCTTAAGAGTTTCTTATTGTTGTTGTTCTTTTTTGAATTAAAAAGATTTTTTTGTTTGTTTGGCTTTTTAGTACTGGGAACTGAATCCCAGTGTGCTTAACCACTGAGCTACATCCCCAAACCTTTTACTTTTTAATTTTTTATTGTATTTATTTTTATTTTTTATTTTGAGATAGTGTCTCACTAAGTTGGTTAGGGCTTTGCTAAGTTTCTGAGGCTGGCTTTGACTTGTGATCCTCCTGCCTTAGCCTTCCAAGCCAAGCTGCTGGAATTACAGGTATTTGCCATCATGCCCTGCACTAAAGTTTCTTATTTATCCAGCTTAAATCTTAGGAGTTCTAGCTACAAGGAGTTAAGAAATGTCTTTGTTGTTCTTGTTTTGTTTTATTTTGTTTTTAATCATTCTGGAAGTTTTTTGAGTGAGGAGGAATAGAAAGAAAAACTTATATTTACAGGGCTTTTTTGTAGTCTTGTCTGGAAAAGTTTCCAAACTATTATCTCTTGCTTAGATTTTATGCTACACTAAGGAAGTCTCCTTGTTTTTATTAGGTAATATCTGCCTTCATTCTTGCTGCCCATAGGGACTCTTTGTAGTAGTAGCCAGTGACCCTTCTAAACAGCATATCAGGTCATGTCACTCGTCTTTTCAAAACTCTGCAAAGGCATTTCCCCTCACTCAGTAAAGTCTAAAGTCCTTAATAGAATTTATAATGTCTTTTATCTATTCCCCTTAACCTTGCCACCTCCAAACTTGAGTAATTTTATTTCTACCACTCTTTCCTATGTTCACAGAAACCATCTCATGTATGGTTTGTAACAGTTAGGCTTACCTTCACTTTTCTTACCTTTTTGCATGCTCTTTTTCCTTGCCCAGATGTCTGCTTGTCTTTCTGCTTTTTTAACTCTTTTCAGTCTCCACTCATACATTATTGTATCAGAGAGGCAGCTTGTGAACTTCCTGTATAATGGAACATCACCTCTTTTCCTTCATGCTCTTTTTTCTTTATCCTTCCCGCTTCCCCCCCACCCCCACCCCCACCCCCACCCCCCACCAATAATATTTATTAGTGCCTGATGTTATTTTTTTATCTTGACTGATATGGCACTAGAATGTGATCTCCAGCAAAGCAACTCAGAAGATTGGCTAGATTTAGGAAAGCAGAATGTCAGAAACCTTGGGATATTAACTTACTGTTCTGGGGTAAGGTCTTGCAGTGGCAGACATTTGATCCTCCCAGTTTCCTTGGCCAGCCTTGAGGATTTGGTTTGTAACTTGACTCCCCCGCTTGAGCACTGCAGCACTGCTCTGTAACAAAGCAGTTGTCCCTTTAAAAATTAATTAATTTTATGTTTTATTTTATAGGTACTGGGGATTGAACCCAGGAGTGCTTTACCACTGAGCTACTTCCCTAGTCCTTTTTATTTTTTATTTTGATACAGAGTCTTGCTAAATTGCTAAGAGCCTTGCTAGGTTGCTGAGGCTGGCCTTGAACTTGAAATCCTTCTGTTGTAGCCTCCTGAGTTGTTGAGATTACAGGAATGTGCCACTGTGCCCAGCTTATTATTATTGTTATTTGAAGAGAGAGGAAGAGAGAAGAATCAATTTTATTTATTTTTTTCATCTGGCCTTTTTTTTTTCCCCAACACTTAGTTGTATACATGGTGCTGGGGTTTGAAACTGGGTCCTCACACATGCCAGGTAAGTGGTCCAACTGCTGAGCCACTGCCCAGCCATTATTATTTTATTTGTAAGAAAAGAAATGGATGAATAATATTCCAGTTAAAACTAATAACTTCAACAAATCCTTGATAATGAATTGTGGGCATTCGCTGATAGCCTAATAATAGTATGTACTAAAGTGAAGAGAGAAAAGATACAGTCCTGTGTCAGAGAAGCACCTTGTGAATTTCCTATATAATGTAACATTACCTCTTTTCCTTCATGCTCTTTTTTTTTTATCCTTCCCTGCTTTTCCTTGCTATAATACTTATCAGCACCTGATGTTATTTATTTATTTATTGTCTTGACTAATTCCTACTAGAATGTGAACTCCAGTAAAGCAGCTCAGAAGAATATTGTTTAGGACTTGTGCTTCATGTCTTCTACTCACAGTCTCATTTTATATCTGTTCTTAATTATAAGTTTCTAAAGCACTTTCTTGCCAGACTAAGGAGCACAAATGTTTTTTTCACTTTGTTTTTATTTGTATGTTTTTTTTTTTTTACTGTATACTCAAAATGACATATTAAAACAAATGGTTTCTCTCATCTGTTGATACTAGAATTTATGTTGAAGCAGTAGGACAGACAGCTGACCTAACAAAGCCTCAAATTGAATGACTTTCAGTGCAACAGGGGCGAAAGCTCCCTAGGTAACTTGGAGGTGGAGTGAAGGGGATGGGGAGCGGGGAGGGTATATGAAGAACTCATAGGAGTCTGGTGATGGGGAAGATGGGGGAACCATCTCAGATGCCGATGTTATTCCTACACTAGATACCCATTTAACACATGAGTTCTTCTGGGGGAAACTTCAATAGATGAAACCCATAGTAGCTTATCTATGCGTTAGCATTACCCCTGGTTAACAAAGTTTATACACATTGATTGCTACAGTTTTGACAATGTTTCCCCCTCATCTGTATCCT
>PVKS010036983.1:0-18954 GCA_004027875.1 Aplodontia rufa
CTCCTTTCTTCCTTCTTTTTTCCTTCCTTCCCACCTTCCTTCCTTTTTTCCCCTTGTGCTAGGGATCAAATACAGGGCCTTATGCACTCTCTACCAGCCTTAAAAGCCATTTTTTGATAATTTCTTATCTTCCAAAACAAATCAGGAAGCAATTCTTGTCAATTCTATCTCCTATTTTGACTCTAGAACTTGTCTATTATGCTCCAAGCATCCCAGAGATGCAGAGCCCCAGCCCAGGCAGGCAGGAGTGCAGGAAGCAAGCAGGGCCTGCCATGCTGTGTGTTCCACCCGACGGCAGCGCAGCCCAGGCCTGCAAACCAGCCTGCTCCACACATCATGCAGCTCTGAATCCCTAAGCATTCATGGTCCAACCACCTCAACCTCCTTCGTCTGCACAACAGAAAATGAAAGTAAGGCAGCCCTGAATGGAAGTTCAGACTCAAGATCTGGTTAGCTGATAGCATTAGTACTTTGTCAAACACTGGTTAGCATAAATTTGGGCCAATAGTATTGGTATTTTTCCAAACCCTGATAAGCACATATTTGGACCAATAGCATTGACCCCAGTGCTATATAAACCCCTGGACTAGCTCACTCAGACAGTAACCTGCTATCAGGTCCCCTCTTGACCCTGTGAGAGTTTTGTTTCTATTTTTCACACTTGCATAAACACTACTCCTTTCATTTTTGCCTTCCAATGTCCCATGAATTTCATTCTTCAGATTTGCAAGACAAGAACTCAGAAAGAAGCTGGTGGTAAGCTACTGAGTTCTGTTGCAATACTGGAGGGCATAGCCCCCGTTTGGAGCCACAATACTGAGAGCTGCAACATGCCACTTGATAGCAGTGGAGAAGAATCTGGCTTGCTGGCTACGTGGCTCTAGAAGCTGATGCTGGCAGGCATCTCCTGCTGAGATTAGCTGCTAACACTAAAAGGGATTTTCTTGGCTACAGAGGCCTGCAGCTTGCACAGGCTGCCACCCCTCCGAGAATCGAGTTTTATATCAAACTCTGGTTTACCAGAACAGTCACACACATGAGCTGGACTCAATTCTCTCCCACCTGGACCATGACAAAAGCCTCCCTATGTTCCCTCTTGCCAGTTCTAGTCCACACTCCATAGCAAATGGAGGGTGCTTGGAGGAGGCAATGTCCACCAAGCTTCTGACTGACAAAATCCAGACTTGGGGAAGGGCCTGGCAAAGCCAGCATTCAAGGAGATTGTCAAAACCATCCCTTCTAGGAATTGGCTGTGCTCTAGTGATTATATGTATTATGAATTTACTTAAACTGGAAACTTTCTGATTGTTATAAGAATTGCATTACTCAAACTACTGTTGCGGATTGTTGAGAAGACTATTAGTAATAACACATATAGAAATCATATAATAAATCTATACTGACTTTAAAATGAAATTGGATATAAAAAGCAAAATAATTAGAACTAAGGAACAAAGAAACTGTCATACGTGAAACATCTACAGAAAGACATGTTTATCTTTCCTGTTCTTGCAGAGGTTGAGTTTTAACTCCTTAGCAGTAAATAAGTCACATTTGCCTTTCTTGTCTTTGTAGAAGTTAGATTTTTACCTCTTAGCCCATAGATTAGAAGCACAAATATTTTATAGAATTAACAATTATAGGATCTAGGATAACTATAATATATCTAGTAAGATCACAATGACATAATAATTTTAGGTCTGCAGTTAATAGGGTATAAGGGTATAATAGCCTATAATGTAGTCTAGCTAATTAAGTAGCCTCTGGATAAAAATAGGGAGGCGTAGTTTGGGGAAGTGTTTGATCAAAGCAGGTTTAAATATTATTCTTTAAGAAAAATAAAGCTTCTCTGTACAGTACATGAAACAGTCTATGAAGATTTGACCATGACTTTATAATAAAGTGGATAGTTTTTTGTCTGGTGCTCTGAAACAGTTTGAATCAAATAGTTACATTTGGTCCCTAGCTAATAAAAAACTTTTTACTTATGCTAAGATAGGGCTTCTAGATTAACATTGCACAGAAAATTTCAAACACTTCTCTTATCAAATGAGGCAATGGTATAAAGAAATCTCTGAAGGAAAAAAGGCAACAGTTTATACCAATCTGTTACATATGGTCTATGTGGTGGGAAGGTCGAAGACATAAATTGTACTAATGGTTGATATGTTAAGTTTACTGGGAAACTAAAAAGAGAATTGTATAATGAATCATATAATGAAAGTCTTGTTTGTACACCTGTATAAAAATGTTCAACAATAAAGTACGAATGCATTTTGTTCAAGCAGGGAACTGTGTCTGCTTGCAATTTGTCCTGGAGGTTCAAGCCGTTCTCCACAAAGCCATTCCTCTGCATGGACTCCACTTTTCCTTCATAGGTGCTCTTTTAAAAATGTAAATCTTAAAAAACAAAGCAATTGGAGCTGAGCAGTGGCTCAGCGGTTACAGCGCTTGCCTGGCATGCACAAGGACCTGAGTTGGAACCCTAGCAACAAAAGTCACATGAAAAACTGAATAAAATTGTTTCTCTCTCTCTCTCTCTCTTTCTCTCTCTCTCTCTCTCTCTGGAAAAACAAAAAACAAAAACCCTTGCAACTAATAACTCCCTTGCTCTCCTATCTCTGGCCACAAAGACCTTTCAGTTTCTTGACCTTGAAATGCTTTTTCCTATTTCTGGAACTTCCCACAAGCCATTTTCTCTGTTCAGATTGCTCTTTTCCCCACTTTTCATGTTTGGCTTCCTTCTCACCCTTTGACTATAAGTCATTTCTTTACAGCTGCCCTCCATGATCTGTCCACCCCTTGACACAGTCAGGTTCTACCATTATAAGCCCTCTAAAAATCTTCTAATTTCTTTATTACCCTTATGGTGCTAATTAGGGAGTTTGGTACTCCTAGTGGTCTAGGAGAACATGCAGGAGTCCATCAATGGCTGCACAGCTCCTCACATGATGTTTTGCACGTAGCTGGCATCCTGTAAATAACTGTTGAATTACGGCTGAGTGAATGCACATTAAGGCCAATTTGGAATGAGCCCAACTTTTCTGTACCCACCAGCCCCATTTGGAATTGCTGGTGAGCCCCACCCTGGCCCCACCCAGTGCTGATTTACTTACCACTGAGATCTCAGCATGATTCCAACAGGGCTGAGGCAGCATGGATTTTAAATCCTTTTATGAAAGCATTCTTAATTTTCTGTACTCTTTGTTAATTAAAAAAATAAATATGCTCACAAGGAAAACCTCACAAGGTTCAAAAGCATTTTTAAAAGTGGGGGGGGGGAGAAATCCCCCAGAAGCTCAATACTCAGGAAAGTGTGCATTTTCAACTGCTGGCAAATCTGTTTTTACAGCCGACTTGCTACCCGTGTTTCAATTTGAAATTCTTTCATCTTTAACTAAGGACCTCCACATCCAGCATACAGCTTGTTATGTCCTGTCCAACTTGAGAAATTCTATGGGAGATAAGTTACAAAACCAAATACACAGGATGCTGACTAATAGAGGAAAAATCACATGGGTGATATAGTTAGTTTGATATAGTTGTTCATTGCTAATTGCAATTCTTGCCCATAAATGTATCTACCTATCATGATGGGAGGGGGGAGAATAAACATGTCTCATTTCATCTATGTTCTTTCTATTAAATTAATAGACTTACAAAAGTGGTCACAAATCCTTTCTGTTCTGCCTCTTCTTTAACTATTAACGGGTAAAATATGCACTCTTTGAAAGAATCTCAATACTTCCACAGTGGGTCACATTTCCTGAGGACCCTATTTGCCAGTTCTCCTCCTCTACAGATTTTACTCTCATTGAACTGGACTGTTTTCATATTTTTTAGAAAAATCATAACTCCTCTGTGACAAATTTAACTTTAAAATAATAAATGAAATAAAACAATATCAATGCTATGGGAGCATGAGAGTTGAATATAAAAACTTAGGATACGAAATCTGTGTATCTGCAAAGATTTGGAAGATCATATAACTATGGGACAAAATTTAAGAGTCAAATCTTTTAACAGTGGCACAAAGAAATCCTAATGTAAAAGAAGGTGACAAAAGCTAGAAAAGGATTTTGGAAATTGTAACCAGTGACACTAGCCTTTATTGTTTAAAGAACTCAACGAAAATTTTGTCACTACAGTGAAGAGCTCACCTCAGTCAGACAGTGAGCATGTGAACAGCCCTTGAAAAATCTGTGCAGAGTGGCTGAAACCAAGGGAAGACCTGAATAAGCCTTCTAGATTCATTTGCTTTTGGTTACTTGCTTTTAGTTGACATTAAAAACCACTAATATTCAAGGTCATGCAGCTGAGCAATATATTATTAGTCTTCCACTAGCTTTGCTATGGATAAACCTCTGCCATGTGGTGGCATGATGATAATGGTTGCCTAGGTTACTTTTCAGGAACCTGAAGGCCAGTTTTGACTCTCTTGGGGACTGTACAGACATTTGATGGGTGACTTCATTGACATCAAGAGACCAAAAAACTCCACCCTCAGCTCACTTTAAAGCCACAATTTTCTGAGCACACATCTTATGAAGAGCTATGAAGATTTATTACACAAGCATAGAGCACCGATTACTTCACTTTTCCTCACCCCCAATCACCTTACTCCAAACCTTAGACCACCCTATTTCTTTATCCCATAAATATCCCCAAACTCTGTCCTGCATAGGCAGATTTGAATCTTGCTCTCCTTTATCCAAACTTGGCCATCTTGTAAAGAAACTTTCTTTTGCAAAACTTGTTTCAGTGATTGGAATACTGTGCAATGGAGGGCCTAGTTTGGTAATAGGGTAGCTCATTTTTATTTCTAGGACTCTGGCCATTAGCCTAAAAAAAAAAAAAACAGCTTTCATACCCATTCTCTAGAATTTTTAAAATAACCTTGTGACATCTTTTTAGTTTGCAAGAAAATCACTAGCTTTCAAGCAAATGCAAGCAATTTAAAGAAGCTGAAGTTAAAAGACCCTCTCCCTTGGTACTGCAAATCCCAGAAAATAATAATACAGATATAATATTCTTAAACAATACATCATAATGAAATACAATCTCCAGAAGAATATCTGAAGATAAAATGAATGTATCTTATAACATCTAACTATGCACAAGGATACAAGTAGCACAATAACAAAATAGGAAAAAATAAAAATAAATTAGAGGGTGTTTCATCCTCCCAGCATTTTATAGTTTTGGGAAACTAGTAAGAAAATTGTTCCTGTCCTACCTGGAGTGAATGTGAACAAAAAGTAATCCTCAGAAACCAGACCCACGTCTGGAACTATTCAGCTCCTATTCAAAGGAACTTGCAAGACCAAAAACCAAGGCCTGGACTAAGGGGAGAGAGTGAGAAGCTGGGGCTCAAAATTTAAGGAGAAGCTCACTCTCAGGGCTTACCCTGTCCTTGCATCCTTCTGAGAATCAGTGCCTCTTTGTATTTTGAGCACTCAACTGGCCCTGGTCTGGCGACCTGTCAAATGCTATCTAATAACAATAAACATTCGTGAGATAATTACTTGAAGTAATGACACATACTTAATTTTATATAAGTCCTGCAACAACCATAGGAAGCAGATATATGTAAATATAATTATTTTCTTTTTTTTTTTAAGAGAGAGGGAGGGCTGGAGCGGTGGCTCAGTGGTTTTGGCACTTGCCTGGCAAGCACGAGGACCCAGGTTCAAACCCCAGCACTATGTACACAACTAAGTGTTGGAGCAACTAAAGCCATGTGAAAAACTAAATAAAGTTGTTTATCTCTTTCTCTGTCTCTCTCACTGTCCCTCTCTCTTTAAAAGAGAGAGAGAGAGGGATATTGAGAGAGAGAGAGAATCAATCCCATTCAGTTTTTCATGTGCTTTCATTGCTCTGAGACTTCGTTGTGTACGTGGTGCTGGGGTTGAACTCACATGCTTGCACATGCCGGGCAAGCATTGTAACCACTGAGCCACCACTCCAGCCCCTAATTATTTTCATTTTGTAGATGAGGAAACAGAGGCCGAAGGTTAAATGATTGGCCCAGTTATTCCCCCAATAAGGAGGGTACCAATACTTGAATGTGAGCCTCTGAACGCAGTGTTGCTGTCTTCCACTCAACTGTCTGTTTGATGCCACTCATAGAAAGTTTTGGTTTGAATTCCAGGGGAATGCCTTTCAGCAGATGGTAAGGAAATTTTCAATATACAGGCTCATGAACACAAACTGAAAGTACTTTGGAAGTTACATAAGCTTATTTTCCTTATAATTATTCATTCAATCTCTAGTTAGAACCAGCAGCAAGAATTACATATTCCTCTCTGCCCCAAAAACCTTAATCCATATTTTGTAAGACCATATACTAAATACTTGGTATGGCTTTTGAGCAAGACTTAATTAAATCCTTCTAAGAACTCACTCCATATTATCCAAATTCATGATATTCTGTTCAACACACGGGTCTATGTAAAATTCAACCAATTAATCATAGTGCTACATTTTACAAAATAATATTTTTCTTTGAAAAAATCTGAACTGATCCAGGTGTGGTGGTGTGCACCTGTAATCCCAGAAGCTCGGGAGGCTCAGGCAGGAGGATTACAAGTTCAAACCCAGCCTCAGCAACTTAGTGAGACCCTGTATCAAAATAAAAAATCAAAAGGGCTGGGGGGGAAAATGTGGGGAGGTGCTGCTCGGGATGTGATTCAGTGGTTAAGCCACATTCTTGGTACCAAAAAAAAAAATGTACTAAAGAAAGCATCATCTTAGAGATAACATGATTCAATGTTTTCTAACCCAGTGTTATCACCAAAAGCAACATCTACATAGAATTCTGGTTATATATGAATGATTTTATTAAAATTATCTTAATATATGTTTCATTAAGAGACTAAAGTTAATAACTAAAGTTTATTAAAATGTACCTAAGAGGGGCTGGAGTGATGGCTCAGTAGTTACAATGCTTGCCTGGCATGCGCAAGGATGTAGGTTCGAACCCCTGCACCACATACACAACAAAGTGTTGAGCAACGAAAGCCACATGAAAAAAAATAAAATTGATTCTCTTCTCTCTCTCTTTCTCTCTCTCTTATTGTCACTCTCTCTTAAAAAAAAGTGTACCTAAAACCATTCATAATATATCAGACAGGGGCTGGAGCAGTGGCTCAGTGGTTTCGGCGCTTGCCTGGCAAGCACGAGGACCCGGGTTCAAACCCCAGCACCATGTACACAACTAAGTGTTGGAGCAAAGAAGGCCATGTGAAAAACTAAATAAAGTTGTCTCTCTCTTTCTCTGTCTCTCTCACTGTCCCTCTCTCTTAAAAAAAAAAAAATATATATATATATACATATATATATATACCAGACAAAATGCTCAAACATTTTAAGTTCCTGGGGAATGGGTCGTTCTATGAAAAGTTCTCCAATTTTAAAAGTGTGTGTTGTGAGGGAGGATGGATTCAGTGCTTGCATTTTTCAAATGAATAAACAGACTCAGCCAGGAAAGATGGCCTGTTAAAGGTCACTCGCTGGCAGGGCCAGAACTGCATCTTCTGATTCCCCATCCAGAGCTCTTTCCCTGGACTCTGCTTCCTCCAGATAGCGTGTCAGGTGATTTTGCCTTCCTGATAAAAGCAAACCAGAAATATTGTACAACTCAATTTTCTATTTACTTACTTAATGCACAAAATAACTTTCATTAAAGTTCAAGTCATTAAAGTTCAAGTCTTCCTTTCCCACCAGATTAAAGGGATATCACTATTTTAACCAAATCTCTGCACAATAGTTGTTTCCTATGCTACTTGGTGCAATGAAAAAAAATGTTACCTGTGGAAAAATAAAGATCACAAAGAGGAATTACAAATTGTGTTATGTTAAGGTTGTTTTTTCTTCCTATTTCTGATGCCTACTCCTATGTTATTTTCTTATACTATTAAAACTCATCAAATATAATCCAGGCTCACTTTTCCACTTGGTACTTCCTTGGCTTTACTTATGCACAGCCGTGTTGGAAGAAAGAAAGAGCTTTTCTCCCAGGCAGAGGGGATAAGTAGCTCAGTGTCCATGGCAACAAAGGTGGAGCAGTTTCAGAGGCTGAGGGGAACTCGAAAAAAGAGCAAGTGTGCCCACAGAAATTCATATACACACACTTCCCCAAGGAACACTGTACCTCACCTCATTTAATCTTTACAAGGTCCTTATTTTTTAACATGAAGAAACAGATCATGCTGCTAATAAACAACAGAACTAGGATCTGAACTCAGGCTCTCTGACTCTAAAAACCCACAGAGAAGAAAATTTTCTCCCTTCTTTTTCTGGAAATTGGTTTACTATCCCTCCAATTAAAATAGAAGGAGTATGAGGGGCTGAAGCTGTGCTTGCCTGACCTGCGTAAGGATGTGGGTTCCAAAACCAGTAGTGTGTACACAAGTAAGTATTGGAGCAACAAAAGCCACATGAAAAACTAAATAAAATTAATTCTCTCCCTGTCTCACTATCCATTTCTCTTACAAAAAAAAAAAAAAAAAAAGGAAGGGGTATGAAATGAATGGCCAGGATTGTTTCAGGGACAAGTTCCTAATGACTGAAACACCATAAAGGTACTGTTTTCTTCATAAAGTCTCCAGGAGACTTTTCACACAATCTAAATTAACCATTTAAAAAAGTATAGTCCAGCAGTACTTAGTATGTTTACTAGTCCCAAGGTTAGTCTCATCAACCCAAAAGACAGCCTGTACCCACAGTAATGCAGTTTTGCAGAAACACCATTAAGGATTTCTGCCAAAGTAGAAAAAGACACAAAAATTCCAGTGGAATAGAAAGAAGTGAGAAGGAACAAACTGAACTTAAGAGAAACAAAATAGCTTTCAAATCTTGCTGAAAGATGATAATGCATAAAATGTGCTTTGCTGGAATGTTGGACATTGTGGTGAGGGATAGGAAAAGTAGCAATAGTGAATTCTATCTGCTTTTGATTTTTACAAGCACTTACAATTTAATTAAGAATTCAGTCATGTTATATACAACGTGCATGCAAAGAAGAACTATCTAGAGAGAGAATAGCTAAGACATCAAAAGAAAATGACAGGAAGTGCATTTACTCTCTTTAGTTCAAGAAAAGTCTTGGATTTGGACCGACGATGATTTCAAGACCCTGAAGAGCAGAAAAGTGCCAGGTAAGCTGCTGAAACCAATGATGATACACAGACACAGAAAGTAAATTTTCACCCTCAGGGAGAGAATGAAAAAACTTGAGGAGACAGTTAAGGCCTCGTGTGTCTGTAGGTCTTTATGGTGTTAGGTATATAGACACTCTCACAAGAAAATACAGACCAAGTGCAAGAAACATAGGGAGAACATATGAAAAGAGGAATAATGTGAGGACAGCTTTAATGACATCATTCCATAGAAGGAAAGTGAGCATTTCAAACACCTAGAGAAAGAGTCAAATGAGATTGATGCTGACAAAGTGAAAATAGGAAATAAAGGGGACAACAGCACACTGACAATATAAAGAATATAATATTCATAGACTCAACAAGAGAAAGAATCCAAAAATTGGAGGCCAATCTTCAATTCCATGGTCTAAGATGGTACAGCAAATCATGCCCCCCCCCAAAAAAAAGGTGATTTGTAGAAGGATATAAGATGAAGAAGCTTATCAATGAAATGTAAAGTCTGATGATCTAAAAATTGTAACAGGGCTGATGTGGTGTGAGTGCATTAGAAAAAGGGACATTGGGATCCAGGTAAAAACTCTTGAGGCAGAGGGCCAGAAGATGGCAAACTACAGGAAGGCTGCTTCACAGTTGGCTCTGTGACTGGAAAAACAAACAAACAAACAAACAACCAAACAAAAAAACACCCTCCAGGACAGCACCATTGCTGTGAGGAAAACCCAATTCAAAGATCCAGAAGAAGTTCTTCAAAGATGAAGAATCAAACTAGAAGAGGTTCACCTCTAAATCACAACTCCCCAAGCAAGGAGTCCACGGCCAGGGACTGGGAGAAAAGTCTTGAACAAATTATCAATGATCTAATAACTAAAAGGAACAATGAACTAAAAGAAGAGTTAATGAAGGGAATAAGTGCAAAAACACAAGAGTTGAGAAACTCTATTATCAAAGAAATAGACATACTCAAAAAGGAAGTAACAGAACTAAAATCTGCAGTCAATGACATGAGAGGAACCATGGAAGAATTTAATAATAGACTAACTTCTGTAGAAAATAGAATCTCAGCTATTGAAGAAAAAACTTCTGACAATGAGGATAGGCTGATTAAGCTTGAGCACACAAAAAAGAAAAAAACATTCACAGAACACAAACAGAATTTTAAAAATGTCTGGGATGGAATGAGAAGAAACAATATAAGATTAATTGGGATACCGGAAGAAATTGAAACACAAATGAATGAGATAAGGAACATTCTCAAGGAAATAGTTAAAGAAAAATTTTCCCATATAAAAATTAAGTTAGATATGCTCATTCAGGAAGCTTGTAGGACATCCAATAGGCCTAATCAAATGAGAAGCTCACCAAGACACATCATATTCAAAATGTACAACTTGGATATCAAGGAAAGAATATTAAAAGCTGCAAGGGAGAAATACCAAATCACATTCAGAGGCAAACCAATAAGAATTACTTCTGACTTTTCAGCTCAGACTCTGGAAGCAAGAAGATTATGGAAGGAAATCTTTCAACATCTGAATGATCATAACATGCAACCAAGAATATTATGCCCAGCAAAACTCAGCTTCAAATTTGAGAAGGAAATAAGAACTTTTTGTGATAAGATCAAACTGGCAGCATTCATGAACAGAAAACCAGCTTTACAAAGAATTCTCAAAGATAAACTCCAGATAGAAGAACAAGCAAACATTACTCAAAATCCACAAACAGTGGAAATTTAATAAAGGTACATCCTATCAATACCCAAACAAGATAGCACAGAACTTACTAATAATATGCAATGACTATGAACCACAACCACACTTCTATTCTAACCCTGAATGTGAATAGTCTCAATGCACCACTCAAAAGACACAGATTAGCAGATTGGATCAAAAATCAAAATCCAACAATATACTGCTTAAAAGAGACCCACCTAACAGCCAATGACATCCACAGACTAAGGGTGAAAGGATGGAAAAAATCTACCATGTGTACAGCCCAAGAAAGCAAGCTGGTGTCATAATACTTATATCTGACAAAATAGATTTCAAGCATAAACTAATCAGAAAAGTTAAAGAAGACCACTACATATTAGTAAAGGGAACACTACAACAGGAAGATATAAACATAGTAAATATATGTTGTCCAAACAACAGTGCTCCCAACTATGTGAATAAATTACTCCATGATATAAAACCACTTGT
Organism: Aplodontia rufa; assembly: GCA_004027875.1. Lineage (NCBI taxonomy): Eukaryota > Metazoa > Chordata > Mammalia > Rodentia > Aplodontiidae > Aplodontia > Aplodontia rufa. The sequence continues at coordinate 11,363 of PVKS010036983.1, forward strand.
GGACTTCAACACAATAATACTGGGAGACGTTAACACTCTTCTGTCACCAATAGACAGATCATCAAAGCAAAAACACAATAAAGAGATCTCCAGCTTAAACAACTCCATAAATCAAATGGACTTAACAGCAGACATCTATAGAATATTCCACCCCAAATCAGCAGAATACACCTTCTTCTCAGCAGCACATGGATCCTTCTCCAAAATAGACCATATTCTAGTTCACAAAGGAAATCTCAGCAAATATAAAAAAAGTAGATATTATTCTATGTATCCTATTGGACCATAACACCATGACCCTTGCAATTAACAGCAAAAATCATAACAGAAAACACACATATACAGAATTTACAACATACTCAAAAAACTTAATGTCAAAAACACAAACAACCCAATCAATAAATGGGCCAAAGAGCTAAATAGAAAGTTTTCAACAGAGGACATTGAGCAAGCCAATAAATACATGAGAAAATGTTTTAAATCACTGGTAATCAGAGATGCAAATAAAAACTACATTAAGATTTCACCTCACACCAGTCAGATTGGGAAAAATGAGAATATAAATAATCACAGATGCTGGAGGGATTATGGGGATATAGGAACACTAGCACACTGTTGATAGAACTGCAGACTGGCACAGCCACTCTGGAAAGCAGTGTGCAGAATCCTAAAAAAAATTAGGATGAACCACCATATAATCCAGCTATCCCTCTCCTGGGTATTTTTCCAGGGGAGTTGGAATCAGCACACTATTGTGACACAGCAAAATCCACGTTCACAGCAGCTCAATTTACAACAGCTAAAGTATGGAACCAACCCAGATGCCCCACACTGGATGAATGGATCCAAAAACTGTGGTATATGTATATACCATGGAGTTCTACTCAGCAATTAGAAACAATAAAATTGTAGCCTTTAAAGGTAAATGGATGGTGATGGAAGAAATTATGTTGAGCAAAGTTAGCCAAAACCAGAGAGTCATGGGGTCAAATATTTTCACTCATTTGTGGAGGCTGGAGCTAAACCCAGGCCTGTGTGAAATGTAGTCAATCTTGTGTATTAGATACAACAAAGGAGTAGCAACACATAATCTAGGGCAATCATAGATATGTATCAGGGAGAATGGGGGAGGGGGGAGGGAGGGAGAATAGGGAGGAATCAAGGGAGTAATTTTTTTTTTTAAAAGAGTGAGGGACAGTGAGAGAAACAACTTTATTTAGTTTTTCACATGGCCTTCCCTGCTCCAACACTTAGTTGTGTATGTGGTGCTGGGATTTGAACCCAGGTCCTCATGCTTGCCAGGAAAGCCCCGAAACCGCTGAAACCGCTAAGCCACTGCTCCAGCCCCTAGGGAGTAATTCTGATTTAAGAATATATACATATTGCATTGGAGCGGTGGCTCAGCAGTTATGGCGCTTGCCCACCATGTGCAAGTACATGGGTTCAAACCCCAGCACCCACGTACACAACCAAGTGTCAGAGCAACAAAAGCCATGTGGAAAACTTAATAAAAAATGATTTTCTCTGTTTTTCTCTCTCTCTCTCACTGTCCTTCTCTCTTCAAAAAAAAAGAATATATGCATATCATATTGCTACTTTATATGTATTTTTGATTGTACAATACTAAATTTCTTAATAAAAAAATAAAAAATAAAAATTATGACAGGTACTTATCAAAGAACTCTTGAAGGAGATGTAAACTTATAAAGGAATTAAAAGTAAACCTGAGTCTTAAAATAATCTTGAAGTGGCTGTAGGAAAGAAAATAGTAAATATAACTAGCTAATATGAAGGATGAAGTAAAGCAGGTGTATCTTATGAAATATTTCATTTAGCAAATAATGATTCCACAATAAAAATGTTCAGGGTATGGGCAGCAACTATTGCATGGGCAATGACTAAATGTTTTTGGAGCCACTTAGTCAAGATTAGGAGAGAGAAGTGAATTATCATGCCAAGAAAAAAAAAACACAACCTTATGGGTGTTATTCAAAGGAAAGGAGAAGTAAGTTATCGTCCTGAAAATAAAGATTCAGAAAGCAGGAACATGAAGAATTACAGATACGTAAGAAGTCAAGAGAAGGCTGCAGCGGAGGGCTCAGCAGCTTCGGCTTGCCTTGCAAGCGCAGGGACATAGGTTCAAACCCCAAGACCACATACACACAAAGTATTCAAGCAATGAAAGCCACATAATAAATAAATAAATAAATAAAATTGATTCTCTCTTTCTCTCTCTCTCTCTCACTGCCCCTCGCTCTTAAAAAAAGAGAGAGAGAGAAGAAGAAGTCAGGAGATCTTGGCATGTATGAGCAAAGTAATTGGAAAAAAGAATTGAGTGAAACAAATGAAAGGTCATCACAGACATCTTAAAGAAATCTGGCCCATTTATAAGAGGAATGCTTGTTTTCACGGATAAACAATTATAAACAGGTTAAAATGCAAGTATGTTTAGCAATGGATTTAGTCAGCTTTTTCATTGATGTGACTAAAGACCCAACAAGAACAATTTTAAGAGGAAAAATTTATTTGGGGGCTCACGGTTTTAGTGGTCTTAGCACATAGAAGACTAACTCCCTTCCTTGGGGCTCAAGATGAGGCAGAAGAATGTGATAGAGGGAAGTGGTCAAGGCATGGCTCCAGGAAACAGAAAACGAAACTCCACTCCAGACACAAAATATACACCCTAAAGACATGGCCCCAATGGCCACCTTCTCCAGCCACACCCTAGCAGCCTTCAGTTACCACCCATTTAATTCCTATGGATCAGGGGATTGATTCACGGATTAAGACTCTCATAACCCAATCATTTCACGTTTCAGCCTTGGCATTGTCTCACATATTGAACTTTTGGGGACACCTTTCATCCAAACCATAACAGAAATAAAACCTAAGAATCAGATGAGTTAATGGAGGTGAAATTACTTTAAACATTACAAGCCAATATAGAAATAAAAGGCATATTTTACCGGAGCACAGCAGCGGTGGGTTTTTATCCTAGTGTAAAGACAGAAGCAGCATTTAGCTGGTCTCTGCCAGCTGCCATCGAGACACTCACATGAGGGCAAGTGCATCAAGAGTGCTCCTCCATTACTACCAGCTCTACTCCTTGGTGCTGCCTGAAACTATGTTGTGCAGAATCTTTAATCCTTTTTTTTTTTTTAAAGAAAAAGAGAATCAATTTTAGTTATTTTTCCATCTGGCCTTTGTTTCTCTGACATTCAGTTGTGTATATGGTGCTGGGGTTTGAACCTAGGTCCTTGTGCATGCCAGGCAAGGGCTCCAACCACTGAGCCACCACTCCAGCCGCTAATCCATATTTTTAAAAACTGAGATATAGGGGTTCGGGAACATGGCGACACCCTACCACCAGTGACCCCCAAGAAGCTCCTGAGAAATACTTAAGCTGCAGGACTGGAGGCGGTATCCAAAGTAGGACTGAGCTCTTGTTGTGGGGGAGCATTACCTCCCCCCATGCCCCACTAATTTTTTTAACGCCAAAGGAAAAGAGCTTTGCATTAACGAATCTAAAGGACGAGTTTGTCGCACCCACTCAATCGGCTCCACAGCCAGGGGTTGGGTGAGCTACCCCAGAGGGGAGGAAATGGTGCAAGTATTCTAACCTGGTCACAGTGGGCAAAGCCTTCTAACCCGCTTGCTCGTAATTTGCAAGAGCTCATTCTATAGCTCTGGGACTTAATTGCTGCAATAGCAAACCTACAGCTGTCCAAGCACCCAGCCAGCCGGCTCCGCCCGCCATTTTGAGGTTTCCCTGAGGGTGGACCTAGTCCCCCGGCAAAAGTGAAACCAGACCCATCCTCTACGTGCACGAACTAGGGACCTCAATCCCACGGTCTGAAAAACAGTCTTAAATGCCCGGTGACCTGGCCGTCTGCTCAGGGAGTTGTGTGGAGCTGGGAACACACTCTCCAGCTCCGGTCACAGCCGGCTCCACAGCAAAGGAGAGGAAACGGCCCCAGTGTTCAACTCGGTCACAGCAGGCAACACCTTTTCACCTGTGCTCACAGTCGACAAGAGCTGAGTCTCAAGCCCAATAGCGAACCTAGAGCTGCAGGTGCATTGCAGCCAGCCGGCTCTGCCTGCCATTTTGAGGTCTCCCAGAGGGTGGGGCTGGTCACTCCCTCAGCAAAAGTGAAACCAGATCCATTGTTTAAGCATGGACTTGGGACCCCAGTCTCCACGGACAGAAAAACAGAATTTACTGCCCCGTGACCTGGCTGTCTGTGTGCCCAGGGGGCTGTGTGGAACTGTGAATCTCCTCTCCAGCTCGAGGGTCTTACAGTTCCTGCCTGCCCTCTTACACCACCGAACAGGAGGAGGCTGTGAACAGATCTTGGCACAGTAGGGCATATCCTTCCCAAGGGGACCATCTGCCTCAGCCTCTCCAAAAGCTGACTGTAACTCTCTAACAAAGCAGGGTCTGATATTAGCCTCAGGAACCTTTGAACAAAAGGGGCAGCCTGGGCTCTCCTTCAGCCTGAGTTCTGTGTGTAGCCAAGGCTCCATAGGTCTTGAGCTCCTCAGGTGGGACGCCCCCAGTGCTTGCAGTTGGGAACCACATAAACAATGGCACTGCCTGGACCCTCCCTCACACAGGTCTTCCCTTGCCGGGTCTGTGTCAACCCCACAAAGCAGCTCTTGGGGCTTCTGAAGATCATAAGAAATCCAGAGTGAGTCATCAGTGATCCCGGGGAAGCAAGCTCCAGTCTGGCCACTCTCCTTGAAACAGTCAGGGTCCCACACAACGACACTAGGATCTACTAGACCGCCTACAGCTTCTGGGCCCCCGGCTCAAGAAGTTCAGGAGTGTGGTCAGGCAGAAAATAATCAGCCCAGGTATGCATCTCAGGGGGTGCTGAACTCTATTCTCACAAGAAGCGGAAAAGGGCAGGATCTTCCACCCCTCTGCAACAGAAATTTTGAGGAGATCCTCTAGGAAAAACCAGGCCACCGGAGATAACCAAACTGCATCTCCCCCGACAAGCTCAACTGTGAAGAACCCCCAAGTAAATGGTAGATTTGAACACATACCCCCACAGTACATACTGACCTAGGGGGCAAAAAATCAGAACTTTCCCAACTAGTTTTTTTTTTTAAATGGGGATCCTGCTGCCGTCTAATATTTTTAATTTGTTTAACTTTTAACTTTTTAACGTTTTTGGTTTTTTTTAATCCTTTTTTGCTTTATGGTTATTACTGAATTTGGTGTCAATGGATGTACATATTTTTCTCTGTGTATGTAATTGTGGTTGGCTCCTACTATCTCTGTGTCTTCTTGAACTCGACTGCTGTCTCTATAGCATTGGGCTCCAACCAGTAAGATACTTCATGATAGCAAAATAGCCCTCAGTCTCCTTTGGGCGAAGAGAACCATGCCCCATACTAACCTCTTCTTCCCTTGTACTCTGGCATTTCCTAATTATAAGCTGTTTTCTCTCTTCCTCACCCAAAGTCTTTGCCCCAACCTCACCCCATTTCTATGTATTCCTTATTCCTAATCGAATAACCTACTCGCCCCTAATCCCTCGTTCCTCTTTATTCTAAGTCAGGTGTTCTAATCTACCTCCCCAATTCACCTCCTTGACTTCTTAGTCATTTCTTCTCCCCATTTACAGAGGTCCTGCTAACTGAACAAAGAGACTTTTTTCAAAATGGGTATTTGCTTGCTATCATAATATATCATGAAAGCTCTCTCAAAGAAAACTGCTCCTACAGGTGCTAATCATCATCATAACTGTTTTAGTTGAAACTGTCTAGTATATGCACCTATAGGCTCTCAAGTTCTCACTGATTGGACTGGCACCTATAGGTCTGAGCTGCCCAATTAACACCCCATCCCATTGAAGCAAAGCCATAATAAGAAGCTCCAATTACCCCTATAAGAGTAATACGGTTGATCTTGAAGACACACACCCTGTTTCTAAAAATGAGGGAAAGGGGAAGTAACTCCTCTCCTCAGCCTCACAGCTCTCCACCCAAGGACTCCATGGTCAGGGCCCTAGATGGAAACCAAAGAAATTGTATCAACATTATGATTAGTAACTCAATCAAAGAGTTGAATGAAGAATTAAGGAAAGAGATCAGAGAAAAATTTCAAGAAATGAGAGACAACGTTTATAAGGAAATAAGGGAGCAATTCCATGAGATGAAAGATCAGCTCTATAAAGAATTAGACATCCTGAAAAGAGATGTAGCAGAGCTATCAGAATTGAAAAACACGGTCAACCAAATCAAATCTTCACTGAAAGATACTACCATCAGAGTAAACTCCACTGAAAATAGAACTTCAGCTCTTGAAGAACTTACATCAGATAATGAAGATAGGCTAAGCAACATCAAGTTCAAGGAGGTTAGACAAGAGAAGAAACTTATAATACATAACCAGAAATTCCAAATAATATTTGACAAGATGAGGAAAAATAACCTGAGAGTCATTGGACTGGATGAAAACTCCAAACAGCAAACAAGAGGCATTAAGAATCTTTTAAGTGAAATCATAAACGAGAACTTCCCTCACTTTACAATTGACCCAGAATATCACATCCAAGATGCTTATAGAACACCAATCAAATGAGAAATTCACCAAGGCATATCATATGGAAAATGAATAACAGAGAAATTAAAGAGAGAATTCTAAAAGCAGCTAGAGAAAAGCCCCAAATCACATTCAGAGGCAAACCAATTAGGATCACTATGGATTTTTCAGATCAAACAATGAAGGTGAGAAGAGCTTGGAATAATATTTTTCAAGCTTTGAAAAATAGCAATTTAAGCAAAAAATAATATACCCTGCAAAACTCAGTTTTAAATGTGATGGGGAAATTAAATACTTCAATGATAAATTCAAGCTGGCAAGATACATGAACACAAATCCTGCACTATTCTCAAGGATATTCTTTATTCAGAAGAAAATGCTAATAATACCCTAAACCCTTAAACAAGGGTGATTCAATAACCACATTACACACCAAATGACTTCCAAGATGATGCAAAACTCTGTAATAGTCACAAAGTCTGAGACTCAGTTTCCCATATCTATTCTGACTCTGAATGTGAATGGTCTCAATGCCCCAATTAAAAGACACAGACTGGCTCACTGGATCAAAAAATAAAATCCAACAATATGTTGTCTACAGGAGACACACTTAACACTCAAAAATAGACACAGACTGAAAGTGAAAGGTTGGCAAAATGTCTACAGGCCTGCAGCCCAAAAAAGCAAGCTGGCATGGTGATCCTAATGTCTGATAAAATTAATTTCCACCTAAAACTAGTCAGAAAGGACAAAGAGAGACACTTTATCCTACTGAAAGGGTCAGTTCATCAAGAAGATATAACAATAATTAACATTTATGCCCCCAATTACAACCCCCCCAAATATATGGTAAAAATACTTAAGGACATTAATCCCTTCATTGATCTCAACACAATAATACTGGGGGACTTCAATACACCACTATCAACACTAGATAGATCATCAAAACAAAAAATCAATAAAGGCATCTCCAATCTGAACAACTCTATTAATCAATCGGGCTTAACAGACATTTACAGAATATTCCATCCTAAGTCAG
>PVKS010036984.1:0-18979 GCA_004027875.1 Aplodontia rufa
CGCTCACATAGGTCGCATACTCATACACAGATACATGCTCACACAGGCCTCATGCTCACCCACAGATACACGCTCACATAGGTCGCATGCTCATACACAGATACATGCTCACACAGGCTGCATGCTCACACACAGGCCTCGTGCTCATACACAGATACATGCTCACACAGGCCTTGTGCTTACCCACAGCGGTTACACACACTGGCTGTCCCCTTGCTCTGTGCTGCTGCACCAGCTAGAAAGTGGCCTCCACTAGAGTGTCCCCAGGCATCCCGTCCCCAGTGACTCCTCCCCACAGCTCCCTGCCCCATACCTGGCAGCACGCTGTGCACTGGGGCAGCAATATTGACGTCCTGCAGGTGCTTCAGTGTTTCTGTGTGGAAGAGACGAAGGGTGGACCCCGAGGTGAAGGCGATCCAGGTCCCCACGCCGGCCACTGCCATGTGGGAGATGACCATTCCTTCTTCTTGGTGGGCCTCTAGCTGGCTCTAGGGGTGGAGTCAAAAGAAGGCCACACTGGGTCAGGGCAGCAGGTTGAGCTGGCAGTACCATGCAGTCTATGGACCCTTCCACAGTGGGAATGACATCCCAGGAGTGCTACTCTCGGCCCTGGGCACAACAAAGTGCTCCACAGGATTCGCTGCCTCTTGTGGCCCCATCAGGGGTTGAGAGAACCATAACTTCATGGAGCTCCTGTCAAGAGGCCTGGCCACCGCGCTTGTGTCCTCAAGGAGACATGGCCACTGGCAGCTTAGGGGGAAGAGGATGGACACCAGGTAAAGAGGCTCAGACGTTCCCAAACCTGCAATTTGCATGTGCACCTGACACCTGGAGCCATGAGGGTCCACCCCACTAGCACCCCCATGCATCACTGCCTCCACAGAGCTGGGCTGCTGACACAGCTGTGTGGCCACTACTGGCTACCCAGGAGGAGAGGTGGGGCAAGGCTCCCCTATGCAGCCCAAAAGCACCCTAACAGCTCTAGACCTTACAGCACATCACAACCCTGCATGATTCTCCAAATTGACAAAATGCAATGCGAGACATCCAATGGGGAAAGAAGAGTTACATCTGTGTCCAAGGCTAGCAGGATAGGACTGCGGTCCTAATGCTGGAGACACTATCCCTGCATGGCGTGGAACGCCCCAGGCCTGGCTGAGGCCAACATCCAGAAGAGCCTACCCAGGCCACCCTGCCCAGTGGCCGGCTTAGAGTGGAGCTGGATCTCCTTCCAACTGAGGTTCCCCTGGGAGAGGTAAGCATGACTGCAGAGCCCCAGGACCAGAGCCATGTGGGGGCGGAGCGCCTGTCACCAGGCACAAAGGCCTTTGGTGCCCTGGGAACAAGCCCACATTCACCCTAAAATGGGCTTACAGTCCAAGAGACAGACTCTAACAGGTCTGGGTGGATATTCTCCTGCCCATTCTCTTCCTCAACGCCCCTGCCCACTCCAACCCTCCCTCCAACTCAGCCTCCATCCTTGCAGAGGCCAGCAGGCCACAGCCCTCCATGCCCTAGCTACACCGCCACAGCCAGCCCCATCCAGGGTGGGGTTCTCCTTCCACTCCTCCCTAGCACCAGCCCTGCAGGCCCCACTCTTCTATTTCCTCCTGATTTTAGCCTTCTCCACCAACCTCTTTCAGCCTCCAACATGGACAAGCCTCACCTTAAATCGTGCACAGGTTTTGGAGTACATGTATATGAAGTTCTTTTGAGGCCCCGCGACGGAAACTGCTGGGTCAGGTGGAGGCTGCTCCACTTTCTGAGGGACCACACTGCTTCCCAGCTGGCCCCGTTTTGCACTCCTATGCTTGTGCACCCTCACCCACACTCCCGGGCCCTGGTGTGTGCAGGGGCTCACTGGTCACATCTCCCAGCCTCAGGCCCGGCGTCTTCCTTCACCCACTGTTAGATTGAGTTACTTTCTGCACGTTCGACCCTGCGTCAGAGAATTCCCATTCTGTGGGTTCTTTTCACCTTGTTGTGTCCCCAGAAGCAGAGTTTTAATTTTAGTGAAGTCCAATTTAACTATCTTTTCCCACTGTAAAAGTTCCTTGTAATTTATTTCCCTTTCCGTGGTCCTAGGAATCAAACCCCAGGGTGCTTTATACTGTACTACATCTCTGGCTCTACCTCCCTGCCTGTCTATTTCTGCAGTATTGGTGACTGAACCCAGGGGTACTCTACCACTGAGTTATATACATGCATCGCTTTTTATTTTATATTTTGACTGGGACTTGCTAAGTTGTTGAAGCTGGCCTCAAACTTGTGATCCTCCTGCCTCAGCCTCACAAGTCACTGGGATTACAGGCATGTGCCACTGTGCTTGGCTAGGTGTCATATCTAAGAAACTGTGACTTGGTCCAAGGTCATAAAGATTCATCCTGCTGCTTCCTTTGAGGGTACTTATAGTTCTAGCACATTTGCTCAGTTAACATTTGCATGTGGGGTGAGGCTTGGCCCAGCCTCTTCTGTGCATGGTACTGCAGTGCCAGCACCATTTGCTGAGACTACTCTCTCCTCTGAGTTCTCCCAGCAGCCGTGCTGAGGCAGCAATGGCTTCTGGGCTCTCTTTGGTCCCTTGTTCTACACTTTGCCTCAATAGGTGTGGCTCTCAGTGAACATGCAAGTTGGGAAGAGAGTTCTCCAACTTCCCTCTTCCCACATTATCTTGGCTACTCTGGGCCTCACATTTTCATGCTGAATTTCAGGATATGCTTGCCCAATTCTGTTATTAAGAAAAAAAGGAGCTGAGATTCTGTGAGTACCTGCATATATAATCTGTAGGCCGATATGGGGCCTCTCCCTTCCAACCCACCAGCTCGGGGGGTCTTTCCACTGATCTATGTCACCTTCTGCTTCCATCAGAAATATTCTGTAGATTTTGGAGTACACCCTTGTACTTCTCTGTCAGATTGACTTCTAAGTATTTTACTTGGTGATGCACCATGGATGAGATGGCTCTTCATGGATTTCAGGGTGTTTGCTTTCTAGGCGCTGCCCTGGGAATCTGCAGCCTTGCTGGACTTCATCGCTTTATTTCACGGCAGAGCTAGGGTATTAACTCTGACAGTTTTCCTGTGGACTTAGGATCTCCTTCACCCACAACTGCATCTTACGCAGACTCCTCACATCTTCCCTTCAGTTGAGATGCCTCCTTGTCTTCCTGCCCAGCTTCCTGGTTGGAGACTCCAGCTCTGTGCTGGACAGTGGGTGAAGGTGGACACCTTGGGAACTCCAGATGCTCATCCTTCTCTCTGCACCAAGATGCCTGTGCCTCCTCGACCTGGCCTCCTCTGCAAGCTTATGCAGAGAGCAGCTCACCCACCCACAGCTCCAGAGCCGTTCCCTCTGCACCCTGGTGGACAGTGCTCCTGGAATCCCACACAAAGCTGGGCTGTTGGAGACAGTCCTGCCCAGTCAGGGGGCCATCTCCTCCCTGGGACCCCAGCTTGCGTCAGCTAGCAGTCCCACTGTCTGTGTGAGCTGGGGAGCAGGCTGCGGCAGGTGAGTCACCCTGATGAACAGAGCAGCAGGCTCTAGGCCATGCCACCCCTGTGCCACTTCGTAATGCAGCAACAGGCAGGAGCTACTCCAGGTCAGGTCCAAGGGCCACACTGGAATGACTCAAGTGCAAGTCACCAACCGCCATCCACCTGCACAGCATGAAATTATCAGACTCCAGCAGCAGCATCCAAACACGTGGGCACCCCAGACCACACCAGAAACACCAGTTATGGGAGCCTGAGAACCTTGGCAGATGTGAATCTGAGGAAGCCCCAAGACTGGACAGTGGGACACTGACCCTCCACCTGGTAACTCAATGCCCAGGAAAATCACCACTGCGATGAGTCTCAGATTGCCTATCCCTGGGCCTCTGCCCAGTGCAGTTCTGCCTGCATGCAATGACAACATGTGGCCCACATGGCCCACCAAGCTGGCGTCTCAGGCCGACACCCTGAAACTGCCAGACCCTTGCCTTGAAGCTCTGCAGAACTGGTGTGCTAGACCCTAGAGATGCCTGCCACTCCCATCTGCTCTCTGCTGTGCTCCTGGCATGGCACCTGCGACCTGCAGCCACCTTGTCATGACCTCTGACATCACGGCATGAAGGATGGGGAACTGGAGTGCTAGTGATTAAGACGGAGCATGAGCACCTGTGACTGCCCAGTCACCACTACCAGGTCACCCAGGAGTACTCGGTGAATGACAACCCAGGAAAGTGGTGTAGCCTTCTGACGCACGTGCTTGGCCTGTTAGGGTACAGCTCACTCATGACACTGTCGTCACCTGCCCAGGGAAGGGAGGCAAAGACCACAGACCAAGCAACTTCAGCTCTGGCTGTGCACAGGACCCCCCGGGACTTCAGCAGATGCCCATGCCCTGCCCCTGCACAGCCTCACTTGCTCCATGTGGCAGGGACTCTGGCACGGGCTGCTGTGAAGGTGCTTGGACACCAGAACCATGCCAAGCACAACCCACCAGAGGAACCCTGGCTCCAACCATGCGGCACTGCTCTGAGAGCTCCAGGCCTCGGCCTGCAACCTCAGGATGCACTCGACAGCCTGCCTACCACAACAGCTGCATGTCGGTTTGGCTTCACTTAAGACCAGAAAAGAGCAGGGACCTTCCACATGGACAGCAAGACTCATATGAAGAACTGGATGCTAGGGTCAGTCAGGGGCCCTGCCAGGCAGCCAGCTGGACGCCATTGTTTGCCTATGCAGAGAACACCATGCAGGGACCCAGAGGCCACAGCATGCAGGGTCAGTCTGCCAGAGCCACTGCACCTTCCGTCAAGACTCTGAGGAAGACTGCACTTTGGTCTCTTGGAAGGCGGAACCAAATCCCCTCACTGATCACATTGCCAAGACCAGGGCTTGAGGAGGGGCCAGGACGTTCTGCATCCCATGGCTGCGGCAGCAGGAGGGACAAAGTCCTTTTCCTTCCTCCACCTGTCACCACGTACACTTGTGCATGACTTGTCTAAAGGGGCACCTGCTGCCTGCATCAGGTATAAGACCCCTGGCTGTTTCCAGAAGTGACTTCAGGGTGAGGTAGTAGCTGCTCCCAGGAACCTGCAGGGGCAGAGGGAGGCAATGACCAGAGAGGGTTTAATCCAGAACACAAGGCCATGCGAATGAAGGCATTGTGGCTGAGCAGGAGTGCACAGGGGCCCCCTCCTCCCAATGCCTGCTGCCAGAACACAAGACCACCTGGACGAGGGCACTGTGGGTGAGCAGGAGTTCACAGGGCCCCTCCTCCCAATGCCTGCTGCCAGAGCACAAGGTCACATGGGTGACAGCACCATGGGTGAGCAGGAGTTCACAGGGTCCCCTTCCAATCCCTGCTCCCAGAACACAAGGCTACATAGCCAAGGGCACCGTGGGTGAGCAGGAGTTCACACGGGATGCCTTCCTCCCAATCCCTGCTCCCAGAACACAAGGCCACATGGACGAGGGCACCATGGGTGCAGAGGAGTTCACATGGGGCCCCTCCTCCCAATCCCTGCTGCCCAGGGAGGGCCACTTGCTCCAGCCTCCACTTCAGCAGGGCCTCTTTTTAAGCTCCCAGCCTCTAGCCTCTCACCTTCCAGCTGTGTGAAACAAGCTTCTGAGAAGACTAACTTTCACATCTGCCCTGAATTCAAGAAAACCACGCAGGAATCCGATGCAGGAACACGGTCAAGGCCTCTGCCTTCAGTGGCAGGATGTCCTGCTCTGCCAGGCCCCCTGAAGGCATTCCCTGAGCAACCTCTGCTGAACATCTCAAGTCTGAGAGCAGAGGAGGTAAGCAGCGTGCTCTTCTGCCAGGTGGGGCCCTGTCCAGCCAGGTGTCCCCTTAGCTCTGCCTCCCTGCTGGCTCTATCCACACAGGGGCTACAGCTCCCAGCAGAGCCAGCCCCACCATGACATGCGCCTCTCTGCGAAGCTCTTCCCTGCTCATTCCTGGTGAGGTCCACTCACCCTGACGTGCACAAGTGAGCTTGGAAGGTGGGCCCTGCCCATCACACAGCCAGTCCCAATCAGGCAGGCAACCAGAGCTTCGGGCAGCCTATCTTAGCCACCTGTACTGTGACACTTGGCTTCCCCTGGACAACAGGCAGAATGGCATCAGCTTAGCTCTGTGACACTGGACACAGCTCCCACTGTCTCTGAGCCTTGTTTCTGTTTGAAAACCTCCTTCGTCTTCTTCTACCTGGAAACTGTGCTGAGGAAGTCAGGCTGGACTGGATCAACGTGTCCACCCCGAGTCCTGCAGCCGGGGCTGTGCTGCCTGCGTGTCTCTTCCCACACATGACAAGGCTCACTCTGAGAGGAAGTGAAGTCACATGGTCACTGTGGTGTCGGCCGTCTTCCACATCTTGGCTGCTCACCCTCACTCTATTTCCCTACTGGTGGGACGTGGAGAAGAAGTCTTTCTCTTCTCTTTCTTCCTTCCACCTGTCTGTCTATGGTCAAGAGCACTGCATATCATGGAAACTCAGGAGCAAGGAACAGCAGGTTCGAATTCAAGCAGCTACATTAGTAACTAAGCTGAGATTCACTGTGACCCACGGCTCTACCAACCTGTGACGTCCACAGCTGCCAGAAACTCAGCACAATCAGCCTGGTCCTAAAGGCCAGCCTGCTGTGAGAGCCGCACTGGTGTTTTAAGATTCCAAAATCTAACAGAGAATTCAAACCAAGGCAGACGCCATATGCAGTTGGGAAAGAGAAAAGATGACCCCCCACACCGCCAAGCAGTCTGTGCAGCACGCATCACTTTTGCGGTGGTTCAGCATCTAGACCACACTTCCTGGTATGGTCCTAACAACCCACGGGAGGCAGGAGCACTACTGGTCAGGAGTGGGGGCCCCAGAATTGCCCAGACTGCAGGGCCAGGCCGCCCCGAGCTGTGAACATGTGGACTCCAGAACCCTGCACTGATGGCTGCACCGTGGTCCCACACACTCATGGGGTGGCACGGAGCCAAGACACTCAGAGCAGCTTCCACACAAAACAGCAGCTGCCAGAAAATCATTTCCCCGGGAGACAGCAGAGCCGGGCTTCTCCCTGAAGGAGCTCGGTCATCTCTGCTGAGAACGGCCCAGGCTCTGCACACAGCATTTCCTGAGACACCGCCACCACTGGCACGCAGCTCATGGAGTAGGGAAAGGACATAGTTCAGGAGGCCACATCATGCTGGAGGCTTCACGGCACAGGCCACCCTCAGCCCTAGTTCAGGATCCCACATCACGCTGGACGCTTCATGGCAGAGGCCGCCCTCAGCCCTAGTTCAGGAGGCCACATCACGCTGGACGCTTCATGGCAGAGGCCACCCTCAGCCCTAGTTCAGAAGGCCACATCACACTGGATGCTTCATGGCAGAGGCCACCCTCAGCCCTAATTCAGGATCCCACATCACGCTGGACGCCTCATGGCAGAGGCCACCGAAAGCCCTTGCAATTTCTTTGGCATCAACTTAAAAGTATTTATATAAATAACACATGGCTTTTGGAAAAGAGTTTCCAGAAACGTTATTATGATTACCTCTCTTTGACGCACGAGATGCTGTTCTAGCCCTCGTGTACTGACTCTGCCCATCATTACTGATGAAGGCAATGGCCACAGAAACACTCAAAGCTTTCCACACTGATAACATCACCTGCAGGGGCAGCATTGGTTAATGATGGCTCCAAGCTTCATGGAGGCTTTCTTACAGTCAGGGTACGTGAAATGGAAAGCATCAGATGGGGGAAAAAAACAGCAAAACTTACTATAAAACTCTTGGGAGGGACTGGAGTGGTGGCTCAGGGCTTATAGCACTTACCTGGCATGCGCGAGTATGCAAGTTCAAACCCCAGCACCATGTACACAATGAAGTCTCGGAGCACTGAAGGCCACGTGAAAAACTAAATACAACAGATTCTCTCTCATATTGTCCCTCTCTCTTTAAAAAACAAACAAACAAACAAACAGAAAACTCTTGGGAGGAAACAGCTCGTGTGTACCTGTCTTCCTGCTACTGAAGTGAAGGCCACATTTCTCTCTGACTGAGGCCTGTCACTGTCTAGCAGGTCTTGGGACACTGAACAGGCGACATCACAAAGAAAACCAACCAGAAAAACACAGAAAAGCTACTTGTGGCCCAGCAGGAAGCAGTCATGCCCAAGTCTGTCCAAGAGCCTCCCTTCTACTCGCACCTCTGCACCCAGAGTGCAATCTCATGGATCTAACAGGACCCCAACACTGTGCACCACCTACATTCTCATGAACTTGGCTTTCCCAGACAGATGTCAAGCTCTGTGCTACAATTTACAGGCGCTCTGGGGGCTGGAGCTAAAGTTCAGCGACAGAGTGTGTGCTTTGTACGTGCAAGGCTCTGGTTCCATCACCAGCACCAAAATAAAAAGGATCTCCACACTGGGAGCTGAAGGCCCACTTTCCCTCTGCCCCTGAAACATATCCTCACAGATGTTACTGAAGTCCCCACCCTGGGGAACTGATTCATCCCCCTAGGAAGGGTCTGAATGATATTTTAAGAAGTCAACAATGATCAAAGCTTGTTCCTAAATTTGTGGGGATTTGAAATAGTCATTTAGAGAGAAAACTGGACCCTGGATCCATTATCCAACTGAACAGATTTTTTTCTATTATCTTACGTGAGGATTAAAGGAAGTTTCAATTATGAGGCTATTCATTTTAATGAATGAAAAAATGCCCCATGACCTGTCTACTAGGGAAGGGTCAGGTTTGAGAGGGGCTGGACAGCAGGTGCAGGGCACAGGCGATCTCCACAGGGAAGGGAGTAAGGCGTGGTGAGAACCATGAGCACTGCACGGCTGTACACTTGTATGTGTACACGTACTCATGCAGCCTAGCATGGAAGAGGAATCCTCGTCTCAGTCAGTGCACACAGGCCTCGCCGCAGGAGTGCCATGAAGAATCGACAGGACACTAGGCAGCCTGCCCTTGTCCAGCCAATCACATGCTGCCTCCTGCCTCCACTGCACCTTCTCTGATGTGCACAGCATACCGTATTTTACCAGGACCCCAGTGATGCGACTTTAAGGCCTTGCCCCCTGTCGGGATACCCATGGGGCTGCCCGACCCTCCTGACCTGTGCTTGCACTAGCCAACCCACAGAGCAAACCCAGCAGGGGATGGCCAGGAAAAGGTGATGAGCTTTTGAAAACTGGCTGCAGGTCACTGTGACTGTCTTCCAAAGAGGTTGCACTGAGCTCTGCTTCCCTCTGCGGGCCCAAGAGTTCTGCACCTGCACACCTGCCACCTGGAAGGCACCGAAGACTTTCCTGGGCCCATCTGACAAGTGGTACCTCTGAGATCAGCGGCTGCCAGGAGGCAGGAGGGGAGGCACAGGGGTGCATGAAGGATTTCTAGGGCAGAGAGGCTCCTCTGTAATGTGCTGAAGCTTGACACAGCTGCAAGAGGGCTCCGCTCTGGGATGCAGTGGGAGGAGGAGAGCACTGGGTCAGGAGCTGGCAGTCCTGTTGGGTTCTCAGCTCTATCCTGCTCTACAAGCCAAGTGCACCACCGTACCACAGTTCACCAGTGGGCCCAGGGGTGTGGGCACGTGCCTGCCTCTATTTCCTTTCCCAGGAGCTGCCTTTTTGGGCCCTTTTAGCAGTTCTGCTAGGTTGGGTTCTATCAAAGCTGAACAAGAATTCCTTGTACATTAAGAACATGAATTCTTGGCTCCACATACAGGAAAGTTTTTCCCAATTTTTAACAAATGTTTTGATACACACATATACAATATGCAATGTGAAAATATTCTGAGACTCTGATTGACATTTCTTCTCTATTACTGCAACTTCTGGGTTCCCAGCACCTGGGAGAGGCTTTTCTGTTACAAGGTAATGAGGACACTGCCCTGCCCTGCTTTTATCTTCTAAGTTTGTCCTTCCACTACTTTGTTCCACTTTGCGCTGGGCCGCAGCAGGGTCTAGAGGAAGGGGCGGAGCTGGTTCTTCAGGGAGAATCCACTGGCTCCACTGATGTGAAGTGGCATTAAAGCTGAGCGTTAATTTCCATTTGCCCTTGGGGACTCTATTTAAAATGAACAGCTTTTAAGGCGATGTTCCCATTACTTGGCAGGTCAACAGTGAGCAACAATTCCTATGTGTAAGTGACCAGTTAGAATTTCTAGGTAATCTGTCCTTTCAAGCAAAATCTAGCAGGAATCCTCTTTCAGCAGGGTCCCTGGAAACGGGACTCCCATGCTCTCTGCAAGCCAGAGGCCAATGCCGGTGCCCAACGCCCAGCACCGCAAGCTAACTGGGCTGTTTCTGAAGTGAGCTTGATGCATCCAGCGGCCACCTGAAAGGACTCACCTCCACAGCATGCGTCTCTGTGCTGATGATGAAAACCTGACCTCCAGAGGCCGCCCACACAGTGTCTTCCACCAGCAGGAGGCTTCTGACTGGCAGGACACCCAATTTTATCACGTTTTGAGGTTCTGAATGCCAGGATCCATCTGAAAAGAAAGCACTTCTTTTAATTTCATTCAGGTTCAGGTACCATGCGCAGGGACAAAGAAGCACAATCATAGATTACTTTAAATAACAGATAATGAGGCTCATGCTTGATTCTGGGTGTGCCCAGGTCCTAAGAACTATCATCATGTCCTCCAGAGAGACTGGGTCCAGTGGAGGCAAGCCACCACTCAGCAGGGGCACCAAATGACTCATTCACCAAATCCCAGGTGCCTTGTCCGTAGAGCAGGACAGCACTTCCACTAGACTCGGAGAGTGTTTGGAGAATTCTAAGTGAGACGATGCATGAGAGAAGCTTGGCACAGCACCAGGCACACTGTCAGGTGGGATCATTCATGGGAGATGTGGGCACCACTACACGGAGCTGCACTCAAAATAGCTGGGCGAGCATTTAAATCTTCCTGTTACCTGCTTCAGCGTAAAAACACCCCTCAATGCGGATGATATCTTGAGGAGAGAAGAATCTTCGCTGAGCATGAAAAAAGCAAATTCAAGTGACAGACATTCCTCTCTTCTGATACTGCACCCTACTGATGCCCAGGGAACATGTTCTGGTTTGAAAATATTTTCCAAGATGAGGTCTATCACACTTAATATTCAGTCAAACTGAATATCAATTAAAATTACTGAAAGCAAGATTTAGTATAAATTTCAAAGTGACTGATGTGACTATCCTGCACACAACATTAATTCTTCAACTCTGGGTCTAGCCACTAACTAAGCCATCATGCTTAAAAATGTAACTGAAGCATCAGTGCATCAATGCCTTTGACCTCCTAATCAAATAAGCATGCATTGCTCAGAGAGAAGCAGGCCCTGGCGCTACCTGTGCTCTGGATCTGAAGAACTGAACCTTGGAACACATGACCTGTGTGAACAACTGTCTGAAGCTGAGGGGTGCAGTCACCACCAGGACGCTGCAGTTTCACCTTCTGTGGGAATTTCATGTTGCAGAGTACTGGCGACCCAAAGAACATGGCGTGTCTTTAATTTAGAACCTGCACCAGGTGCAGTGTATCATTATGTGGCTAAACACGGAAACAGGCATGCACGCCCAAGCATGCCCCCACTAACACATTTGCCCACAGTGCACATACTGCACACACATATTGCATGCAAACACACAGGCACACGTGTGCACACCAACACAATGCACGTGCACTCTCAAGGAACAGGTCACACACATGCATGCATGCACATGCACACCCACTAATACACAGAAACCCACATTGCACATGCCTGCACACATACATGCCCTCACGTTCACATGTGCACACACAAGTGCACAGCCCCTGCCATCTGGCACTTTCAGTCCTTCTGATGGTGATTAGGAGGTTCCGATGGACAGACGGTCTCTCTGACATGGGTGTGGTGGCTTGAGAATGCAGGGCCTCTGAAGCCTGGGTGGAACTCCACCAACTAGCTGTCCAGGATGGTGCCACACTGACCCACACTGATAGCATCCCACCTTTGAAACAAGACCTTGCAAGTCACGAATGGGGTAACTTCGGGCTTTTTACCTTGGTTGAGGATCAGCTTCCAACTGAACTGCTTTCTCAGCATCTAAGCTGCTCTTTCTAGACAGACTTGGCTCCCTGAGTGGGGCCCCGTGCAACGGGAATCTAGGCTGATGGGGCTGCCTCTGCAGACAGCTTCTCCCTGTACCCCAGGCAAGCTCTCAGGCCACCTGTATCCTAACCTGTTCCACGCACAAGCTAATGACATTTTGAACCAACCCTTAATCCAATTTCCAAGTCCCTTAAAAAGCTCAAGCCTGGCAACAGTGAGTGGCTTAGAAGAAGCTGCCTCCTGCCCCTGGAAAAACAGAGGCCTCCAGTCCTCTAAGGCCTCTAGCACTGAGAACATGGGCCACCTCCTGCTCCTCCACGCTGCCATGCTCAGTGAGGAAGACATGTTCAGCAGACCTGGGCCTGCAAGGACAAGAACCTGCAGTGACCACACCAGCACACACTGGGATGCACGCTGCACAAGGGCACAGGGGCCAGGATGTCCCCTTAAGGTGACTGCCTCTGAAGCAACACATGAGGAATGAAGTGAAACACGTCCCAAGAGAGAGGACCCAAGAACCATCCCAAAGTCCAACAAGGAAAACAATATCACAAACTGAAAGGCAGGAGACACAAGAGAAACTGGAAAAAGAGAAGAAATCCAGATCATAGGAAGTCCCTGCACACATACATTCCTCTAGGAAGCTGAATCAAACTAAAGCTACTAAAAATGCAAGGAATAAAGTGAGCACCACTGTAGGGCAGAAGAGGATCGTCACCAGGGAACTATGTTCTAAATGATGTCACCCTAACTCAGGCAAGCTGCACCAAGAATTTAAAAGCTCTGAAGAATTCACACCAGTGGAAGAAAGGGGCTCCCTGCACTTCATCCTTGGACAGCTTCCATGTTTCCTGTAAATGTGAAATGCAAATGATATTCCTCCCTGGTGACCAAACACCACCTGATTAAACAGAGGAAGCCAACCAGGAAACTGACGAAATTCTCCAGCCTTAAACTAAGACACGAAAACAAAACTGGACAGGGCCCTGGTGACAGGCCACATGAGTGGGAATAGCTGGATGCAAGGTGTGGCGGTCATGGCGATCCTGCTCCAGGTGGCTTGTGCTGTTCAGAGACAGATGAAGAGGATTGCAGGGCTGGCAGAGGTAGGAGAACAGGCAGACGGAGATGAGGGATTGGGGTAGGGAGGCCAGCACTGGAGATCACACACAGAGAACCAAGTGGAGAGAGCACAGCTGGGAAGACGGCAGGTCAGCACCCCACCCAGGCCACCAGGGAGCGGTAAGGACCGAGGGATAGTCCAGATGCTAAGGGTGAGCCAGCTGCCGCACTGGGGTGAAATGAGATAAGTCCTACACCCTCCCAGTGACCTGCACGCTGTGAGAGGCCTGCCCCGACTGAGTCCCCAGGGACCTGCACGCTGTGGGAGGCCTGCCCTGACTGAGTCCCCAGGGACCTGCACGCTGTGGGAGGCCTGCCCTGACTGAGTCCCCAGGGACCTGCATGCTGTGGGAGGCCTGCCCTGACTGAGTCTCTGGGGCCAAGGAAATAAGACAGGAAGGTTTGTTCACCTCCTGGGGCAGGCGGACAATGTCTGGGGTCACGAGTGAGATCATACTGTGGCTGGGCAGAGGCTGGCACAGACCTCTAGGAAGGGACAGTCTGTGAGCCACTGGGGGCCCAGGGCTAGGCAGGTTGGGCTTGCAGGGAGGCAGGCTCACAGTTGAGGGGTGGGAACTGGATTGTACACCAAACTCACTGGGAACTCCTGGACAATTTTAGGCAGTGGAGGGTGAAGACCTCCTCAACAGCTTTAAAAGCTCACTAGCAAACATCTGGAGAATAAACTGTTGGAGTGCAGGACTGAAAGAGAGGTTATAAGGAACCCAGGCGGAAGCCTATGTCACCTACAGCAAGGGAGGGGACGTCTGGGAGCGGGGGACAAGATGTGTTGGTGGATGGACCACAGGACAGCAGGGATCCAGATGGGAATGGAGAACACTGGTTGCTGTAAGCATCCTCTCCTGAGGTGCGAGCAGCGTTTGGTGGAGGAAACCCTACATTCCACTTGAAGTGGGGACCTAAAGTTCCTTAGAGTCCTCAGGGGGCTATGTCAAAGGGTGCTGGACCCATGAGCCCAGATTATGAGGCCAACCATGGCAGCAGGGTGAGGTTGGGGTCACTCAGTGAGAGCATCTCGGCAGGGAAGGACTGGGCTTCAAGCTCCAGCAGGGCAGCTCTACACTGCATGGCTGGATGAGGGGAGCCAGGGAAGACCTGGCTAACTCCAGGAAGAGGGAAGAACAGGCCCAGGAAACAAGGCTCCCACAACAGAGAGACAGTGAGACTCCTGGAAAGTGCTTAGCAAAGTTGTACTGTGCCACCAACATGCAGGTTCTAGAAGGCCGATGGGCAGGGAGGGGTGGTGGGGTGGCAGGGGCACCTGGATGGTGCCCCTCTCTGCTTCCCACAGGATTGCCAGTTAAATGTAGACATGTGGCAAACAGGGCTGGAGAGGTTGAGGGACCCCCCAGGGGGACCCAGAGCCTCAGAGGCAAGAGGCACCCTGGAGGCTCAGAGGCTCCAGGCCAAGGGTAGAGAAGGGGGACCTCAGTGCAGGAGGACGATGGGCAGAGGCTGTGGAGAGCAGGAGCCAGGGTAGGGCTTTAGGACAAAGCACTGCACACAAGTGAACTCTGTGGAGCACGAGAAGCCCCAGGAGGCTGAGCCTGGAACTCATGCGCCCCACAATGCCCTTCAGGAGGGACCAGAGTGACAGGCACAAGGGTAGGTGAGGCTAAAACAACCCCCTAGGCACCGTCAGGAGCTAAATTACCTGCAGCCTTCGTGTAGCTGGCCACCGAGCCGTTGACCAGGCCTGCATACAGTCCCTGCGGTGAGCAGGCTAGGCTCAGGACTGTGGACTTCTCAGGAGCGAAAAAGTGCTGAAGTCTCACTTTCTTGGAGCCTTGGCTGCTTTTATAAATGGAAATGCTTTAAAAGAAGAACATAAGTTAACATGCACACAGGCTACTGAGAGACCAGGGCGCCATCCACTCCAGGGCACACATTTCACCCCAGCACCTTCCTGGCTATCCTGCTCTGGGACAAGCTGGCTACTTCTTAAACGTGTCCTTCTTAGGGTTTTAAATGGAAATTCTGGATTAAAAAAAAAAATAGTTCTTCCGTATGTGTTAGGACTTCACATCAGGAAAATCATTTTAACTTCCTGTTAAAAGATATTGATGTTCGACATGATTATAGCAAAGAAAAATTGCTGTTTTATTCCAAAATGTAAGGTGTAAGGCATTTTTAAAGCATTAATGAAAATGAGGACTTCAGGGACAAACAGCATGGTGTGAGACTTCCCCTCGGTAAAATCACCCTCCTCTGTGGGAGTCTCCTAGAATAATTCCTGTAGGCCTGAGTCACTGGTAACTGTGGGTGCAGTGACTCTGAAGAGTTCCCCTTGGATCTTGTAGTTCCTATGTGTGCTGCCTAATGTGGGCACCAATGCCTCTTCCATGAAGGGCTCCTAGGGGTGTCGGGGTGCAACTGAGCAGGCCCTGCCACACAGCACGTGCCCTACCTTCCTTCCTCTGTGCCCAAGCAGACGGTGGGCACATCGGAAACTGTGGTGGTGGAGGCCTCAGGGTCCGTGGCTGAGCTGGGCTCTGGGTGCTGCTCCCTAGCAGGAACATACACCATACACAGGATGCGGGATTCGACATTGAAGCACTCGATGACTTTGGGGTTGGAATTTTGAAATGAGACGATGGCAATCTGACCCATTTGATTGCTACAACTTCCGATCTGAACCAGGGAGTGGAAAGGAGGGAGAGAGGCACGTGAGGAGCTGAGCTCCAAGGGCAGCCTGTCTCCGAGTCGGCTCGCCCAGGCAGGCCGACCATCCAAGCAACTGCTCACACAGCCTTGGCCTTGTCAGCACGTCCAGTCAGGCTGCTAAGCACTTGTCATTGAGCATTAAAAACTACACACTGGTCACTACAAGACCAAAGGTGTGAAAAGCAAATTAATATCAATCTTAAATAAGTTTGCACCAAAGGTCAACAGCCCTTAGCTAAGAAAACAAGTCTCTCCAACAAAAATGAGAAAGCATGCGCCCCACGTAGGTCACCCGCCTGAAGCACCTTCTGAAGTCAGGAGCTCCTTTAAAACTGGGTGAGCCCTGCCCTTGATGGCACTGGCAGGCCTGATCTCTGGCTGCGGCTTGCGTTCAAGTGTTCATGTGGGTGGGTGGGATCCCTGCTCAGTCAGGCAGACCTTGCTAGCAGATTCTATTCCCTGTCTACCAATTTTGAAGATGTTCTAACACCACCTTGTCCCCTACACTTGTTCCATGTCACAAATAAACACCCTCCCGTCCCTTTTGGGGGAAGGATGACAAACTGCCAAGCCCCTGTGCTGGCCCTGGAGAGTGCTCTGTGGCCAGAGGGGTGAAAAGCACCAGTGGACAGGTCCCCATGGACAGAAAACAGCTCTCTCTTAAAATCCACTTCCCAAAGGAATGAAGGCTCTGCCCTCCTTCATGGCTGCTGCACACTAAAACCCACTCACCAGGCCACTTCACTGAGTGCAATGGGAAACACTAGCCAGGCAGGATGCTAATTTACAGTAAAGTCCACCTGTGGAAGAGCCAGGCTAAGAGTGGACTCAAACCTGCAAACAGGAACTTACTCTGGTTTGCATAAGCCAGGAAGGTCCCCTGCAAATGCAGTAAGGTTTAGACGCTACTGCTAAGTGTCCAGTGCAAGAAGCCAGCAGTGCCTTGGAAAGGGGCAAAGTCCATGCAACTTAACCACCAACATTGGAGAATTACTAAAATTATTCTCACTTTAGTTCAATCAGTTGTCTTTGGATAGAATTTACTCTGCAGAAATAACATCTTGAGTTCTAATCTTTCCCTCTGGGGAAAGGCTGTGTCAGTGAAGACTAACTGGGATGTGTTGGGACTGAGTCTTCCTGCCACTCAGTGCTGGACCACACAGGACCATGGGCACTGACTCTAGGTGAACTTGTACCACAAAGAACCTTACCCACAGGAAGCCACGTGCTGTGCGAAATGAATCTGGCTGACTTTCATTACTTAGGTAAGGCTCAGGATTATAAGCAGCACATTCCACCTAAAAAAAACAAAGTAATAAAATCGGACACTCATCAAATGGGACTCAGGCTGGTAAATACGTGAGACCTGAAATGGGGGGACACTTCTGACACCAGGCCACAAATTCCTGTTCTATCAAAGATGAGAACAGGAAGGGTCAAAGATTATACAGCTGTCTCCCCTCATCCAGGAGAAGGGGCCTGAACTCCAGGGACACCCAGACCCTTGGACGCTCCAGCCTTGCACACAATGGGGCAGCACTGGCAAACCGCCTGAGCCCATCCTCCCACACCAGATCAGTTCCAGATTCCTTGTAGCATGACAGTAATGGAACCACCACATGTCCTGGTTTAGACAGGCGGTATCCCCCAAAAGCTCATGTGCAGACAACTCAAGAAATTCAGAGGAGAAATGATCAGGTTCTGAGGATGACCTACTCAGTGCATTGATCCGCTAGAATGCATTAACTGGGTGGTGACTGTAGACAGGGGGGCATAGCTGGAGGAGGTGGGACATGGCTGTGCCTTTAGACCTTGTCCCTGGTGGGCAAAGTCCTGTTGCCATGTCCTGAGCTGCTTTTGTCTGTCACGCCCTTCCATGAAGATGCTCTGCCTCAGTCAGACCGGACTTCCGACCAAGATACTCTGCCTCAGTCAGACTGGACTTCCGAAACTGAGCCAAAGCAAACTGTTCCTCTATGTTCTCACGTCTTTTGGTCACAGGGAGGGAAAGCTGACAAACATAAATAATGTTATATCCCTAAATAATGCAGGGAACACTGACAAGAAAAATCTGCTCACACATGGTACAGTTTTGTTTTCCAAGCACTTCTGTCCTGATGAAGTGTGTCCATGGTCAGGGACACATGGGCACCAGGGCCCTGTGTAAGCCTTGGAAGTTAACTTCTGAGACATGAACTCCTATGCAGTCAGTCTTTGGTATTCTGTTCTTTAGACCTCTCAACCATGCTGAGAGCTAGTATCCGACAGAGGGGCTTGGGGCAGCATGGAAGCTCAGAGTCTCAGATGGCATGCACACCTGCCTCCACAGGGGCACATGTGTGGAGGGCATGGCCCTGACCCATCCATAGCCCTGGTCATGGGAGCGACTGACAAGCCCAGTTCAAGCCAAGTGTGGCCAGAGACCAGTGATGAGAAAGGGCAACCTCCTACTACTTAGGGAAAGACAGGCCAGCAAGTCATGGACTCCTGGGGAGGCACCGACTGCCCGAATCAAGGACCCTGGGAACCTGACAGGAGGCTGCTCCAGGCAGGCTGAATAGACGTGGGCTCAGGGTCACACTTGGTGCCTCACCAGTGGGGCAGTCCACAGGAGCTCAGTGTGTTTGCCCATCCAGCCACAGTGCCCAGGTACCCAGCAGCTGCCCTCCAGCTCTAGGAACCTGCAGGGATAATGGCGGCACCACATCTTCAGACCACAGTCCTCTCAAATGCTCTGAACCCTTCCTCCGAGGAAGAATTAAATGGCTACTAAATTCTTGAATACACCTACTTTTTAAAAAGTCTAGCTTTCCCCCCAACTTGAAAAAAAGTAGCTAGAATTTATCTTAGTGCTCTCTTTGCCTAGCACTGCAGTAAACAGCTGTTAGATTGTCTCTCTTTTTTTCTTGCTTACTTTGTAGACAAAGTATACATGGGGCCGGGTCAGCTGTATCAAGATCTGCAAAACCTGCTGCATGACCTGAATGTTGTTGGTCAGATCGCCCAGCTGATAGGAAACCTTAAAGGAAGCTATCAGGTAAGGGCCGGGTGCGGATTGAAGCCCTGTCTCTGCTTCCAGGCTGTGTGAGACCAGGGGTATCTCTG